>PVKA01010437.1:42764-64527 GCA_004027165.1 Ctenomys sociabilis
CCCCCCGCTGCTCCCTGCCAGGAGTGGCTTTGTCTCACCCTTGTACCATGCTCTTCCTGACTCGTATGCGGTCGACCACTGGCTGTTAACTTGTCTTCTTGAAGTTGTGGGTGTTGGATATTTTGTCCTAGGAACTAGAAAGCGACAAGGACATCTCCATAGCCACAAGGTTTATGGATTTTTCTGTATTTCTTTATAGATCTGCTGTGCTTTTAAGTTGTGTGAGGCTATGTCATTCAAGGCATAAAACTTGAAATTTTTATCTACTTGGTAAATTAAGCTTTTTCTTAATGTTGAGTGTCCTTTTAAAGCTATAGCCTTTTTTGTGGTTGTTTATTTGTTTCAAAGTATCTTTGGATAATGCCATAAGAATTTTAGGACAAGGTTTCTTGGGTGATCAATCTCTGCTAGATGTGTGCACTATCTGAACCTCCTCTTTTCTTTTGTTTGGTACCAGGGATTGAACTCGGGACCATGCACTTGCCAGATTGTGTGTACTCTCTGAATGCTGATTAAATCATGCCTTTATCCTCTAGATCTAATTATTTTACCTATGGAGTTAGCTGAGAATCTAATTTTGTAACTATGCGGTGTATCTGAATATTTTTCATTTATCATTTCTGAATCTTTGCATGCTTTATCTTTATATAAGAGTTTTTGGTCTTAAGGAATCCATCTAATAGAACCTATCCTTTAATTGGGAAATATATTCCAATTTTTATATGGAAATAATAACAAGAATTTAAATCTACAGCATTTACTACTTTCATTTTAATGTCTTTCCTGATGTTTTTTGTATTTTATTTTTGGCTTTTTCTGAAATTTAACTAGGGTGTATCTAGGAGTAACTTATTTTTCATTCATGCTGCATGGGTCCCAACTACTTGAATCTGTCCACTGACATTTGTCTTTAGTTCTAGAACATTCTGTCCCTAGTCTGACTGATATTTGCTCATCACCTCTGTACTGTCTGTGTCTCCTACATTTCTTACCATTTCTCCAATATTTCTTTTCTCTGAGTTCCATTTTAGGTTATTTTCTTCTGACCTGCCTTCCAGGTCGTAAGTCTTATATTAAATTATTGCCTTTTAAACTGGAATTATTTCAAGAAAGGATGAATGGGCCTAGAAAAAACAATACTGACCATTCTTAGACAAAGAAATGTTCATGCACATGGATCCATTAGGACTGTTTGTGTTCTTTCTGTTTATCCTTGATGACCTTATGCAATTCATTTCAGAATTTTAAATTTCAGTTTGTACGTGAGAAATTTGAGGCTATCAGTGTGTAACTTGTTTCCAGTCACCAGGTAGGTGGCAGAGGCAGAATATAAAGTTGGATCTACTCAAGGGCTGTGACGGTTTCCTTATGCTTCTAAGTGCCTATGTTTTCTGTGGGTCATGACTTCTTACTTGAGGTTGTGAATAAACTTGAGATTTTAGGAGAAATGTCAGTTATCACTGGGGCTTAGGTAGGGATGCAGTAAGAACAGGTTGCATCAGAAAGGGCCTCTTTGGGGAGGTTATGACAGCCACTGGGAAGCCCTCGGTGAGGAAGTTTACATTCTCTTCCCTATTATATGAAACCAGAAATAGAAGTAAATGGACAAGTGCTTGATTTTCTAGATGAGTGGCATCACTCACTACTTAGGCTAATATCTGCGTTTAGGGAAAATACGTTACTTGCTGAAACAGTGCTCCAAGGAAGCCCAACCATTCTGGTCTTTAGAACTATTGTACACAGGAAGTCTTGGAAGACCAGGCAAAGTGACTGGATAATTAGGCAACTGTTGGTGATTCCTGTAAGTTCAAGTGTGAAGGAGAGCATTTTTCTTCTTTTTTCAGGTTCTACCCAGCACATGAGAACTAAACATAATTACTTGTTGTGTTTTGCCACTAACAATACAAAGTTCTCACAACAGGGGGCTTAATTTCAGCAGGAAATACCTTAAAAATGACTGACAAGGTTGAACTGGGTTTTCTTTTGGTTTCAACTCAAGCAATGGGCATAGTCACATAGTTGGAAACTGGAAAGCTCTGGATGCTACATGCTTGCTTTGTTTAAACCTCTTTTGTAGATAGGAGCGTGTTCTGTGAGCACTACATTAGTGTTATTTATTAGGTAAGATGTCAACAAAATCGGTGTTCTCGCCAGCGTCCTGCTGCCTGCTGTTGCACGCGTCCAGCACAGGTCTGGAGTCCGACTGCTGTCCGTATCTACCAGCATGAAGAGAGACACATCTTGACTTGTACACTGCTCCAAAATTGTAGCACCTGGAAGAAAACTACCACATCTGTTTGAAATCACGAGAGATTTCTTTTGTTATTGTTTTAGTTAGTTTCTTTGCTCTTTTTGAGTGTGCATTATTTTTTTTTTCTTCTTTCCTCTTTTTTCTTCAGTTTCTTGGAGCTTGCAGAATTTTTCCTTTTTTTTGCTTACTTGTATCTTATCCCTTTTTCTTATTTCTTGATTTTTAGGGTAACTACATTGCATCCACCTTTCCCAGATTAACCAAGAAAGTTGGAACTTGAGGCTGTGGCAAAGAATTATAGAGACTGCACATATACCCTAAAGGCAGGCCTGTATTATCTCTAAAGTCTTCACACTCTTAGTGCCCACAAAACAAACAAACAAAACACAACACAACAGAAAGAACATGAGGGAAGGCTGGGGAGATTGTTTAGTGGCATAAGCACTTGCTTGGCAAGCTCAAGGTACCTTTTGATTCCTAGTGCCACATGCTGTGCTGGCCCTGGAACTCCTGGGAGCACCCCCATGTGGGCCCCCAACTGGGTGTAGTAGCACATGCCTGTAATCCCAGAGCTGGTGAGGCTGAGACAGGAGAATCACTATGCATCTGAGCTTCATAAAGAGACCCTGTATCAGAAGCAAAACAAAACAAAAGAAACATGAGCTGAAAAGGCATTGAAATTGCTCCTCTTAATCCCAATGTCCTTAAAGCCAGGGTCATGGAGAGGTAGAACAGCATGAGTCACAAATCCACATTACTCAATTGGGTAGCAGAAGATGTTAAAAAAAAAAAAAAGGTCAAAAAGGTGCTCGGCAGGATCACAGAAGATAAACCTAAACAGAAAATGAAAGCAGTAACTGGAATGATGGAGGAGTTTTCAGAAGATAATATCATAAAGCTGGATGAGCTAAACAAAATGATACAAAACATAGAAGATCAATGTACAAAAAATTAGAGCTCATAGATGGATTTTCATCATAAATCCAGAGATTAAAAATTACACTCAAAGTATGGGCACAAGAAGCAGCCACCATGAGCACAGAGTTTCGAAACTAGGAAACAATGATGGCTTTAAAAAACAGCTACTCAAAGATGCTCTTGAAACAGGAGAACATGCAAAATAGATCCAATAGCTGCTACATGATACAAAGAAGACTAATTAAGAACAAATGGGAGAAAGGAAAAATCAGAAGACAGCACAAAGGGCATAAAAAGCGACTTACAAAAGTAATGACAGAGGGCTGGCCTGATAGTTCAGTGGACTAAAGTGCCTGCTTAGGCAAAGTGCAGCTGCTGGGGTTCAATCTCCAGCATGTTGTGCTGGGCCCACCCTTGGGGTGCACCCAGGGAGTGATTGAGACTGGGTGTGGTGGCGCATGCCTATAATCCCAGCACTTGAGAGGCTGAAAACAGGAGGATCACTATGAGTCCTATCTATGCAGTGAGACCCTGTGGACCTTACAGACCACGTGCCAAGTGCATTAAAAAAAAAGACCCAAAACTTCCCAAATATAGTAAAAGAAATAATACAGTCAGTGAGACACACGGAACTCTAAGAAGCCATGACCAAAAGAGAACTTCTCCATCCCATCTTATATTCAAAGTAAGAGAAGTCTTTAACAGTGATAAAATTTTAAAGGCTGTTAGAGAAAGGCTATGAATCACATATAGATATGAACTCGTTCTAATTGCAGCAGACTTCTCTATGCAAGCTTCGAAGGTTAGGCAGCTTGAAGAAAGGGGTTTCAATCACTGAACTCAACAACTTCCAGCCCTGACTTATGTGTTGTGCAAAATATTCTATCAAATTTGATGGAGAAATAAGATATTTCTTTAGCAAGAAACGCCTCAAGAAATTTAACATCACCAAATCAGTATTACAAAAAATTCTTAATGATGGCCTAGAAAGAAATAATGAACTCAAAAATGACAGGTAGTCTAAAGGAATGAATACACTTTGTAGGATGAATAGCTAAGCATTGCAGAGAAAAATGAAGAAACCAGAAAAAGGAAACCCATACAAGGAAAGTTAAGTCAGTACTTCTTAGTAGCAACTGGCAAGAAGAATGAACAGTTTCAATTTCCCAAAGAAGACAGATGGGCAGAATGGATCAGTAAACAAAATGCAATGATATGCAGCATGTAAGAAACACATTTAATTTAAAAAAAAAACCTCACAGATTAAAAAGAGATGGAAAATAATATTTTGTGTAATATGAAACAGGAAAAAGGCAAGAGTAGCACATTTCAAAGTAGAATTACTTTTTTTTTGTACTGGGGATCAAACTCAGGACCTTGTGCTTCCCATGCAGGCGCCTCTGAGCTATCTCCCCAGCAAAGTAGATGTGAAGCTGAAACTGTTCAAAAGTGACAAGGAATGTCACTACATATTAGTTGATGGAACAATTCATCAAGAAGAGATAAGTTATGAACGCATATGCAAGAAATACTGTCACACCTCATTTCATAAAAATAGTGGGTAGGAAAATCAAATAAATACCAATACAATTGTAACAAGACATCACAGTACTCCACTGTCACATGGACATTTCAACTAGATAAAAGGATCAAAAAAGAAATATCAGAGTGGAACCAAACCACCAAATGAAGGATTTAATAGTTATTTGGAGTGGTCCATCCAAAAACAACAAAATAGACATTCTTCTCATAGATCATGGGATTTTCTTCAAAGCAGACCAAACAAGAGCCCTCAAAGCACGCTTAAGTACATGCAAATGGGGTGAAATACATATTTTCAGCTCACAGTGCAAGGAGACTGGAAGTCAGTGGCAACAGCATCACAGAACTATTCAAACACGCGGAAATGGAACAATACCCTGTTGAGTAACTAAGGGGTGGCAGATAAAACTAATGAAATCAGACATTTCCAACAAAGAAACAAAATAACGCCAGAAGGACACAATGAAAACACTTTTAAGAGAAAAGTGTATAGTTTTGCATTTCCCATCAGGAAGACAGAGTGACCTCAAATAAATGATCTAATGATACTCCTCAAGTTCTTAGAAAAACAAGAACAATTAAAATCCGAAGGCTAGTATGAAGGAGGAATCATAAATATCAGACCAGAAATTAAACTGAGATGAAAACAATACAAAGAGTCAATGAATCAAAGTATCAGTTCTTTAAACTATTAAACAAAATAGACAAACCCTTAGCCAACCTCACCAAAATAAGGAAAGAAAATATCCAAATCCATCCAGTTAAAAATAAAATAGTGAAGCCGGGTGTGGTGGCACATGCCTGTAATCCCAGCACTAGGGAGGCTGAGGTGGGAGGATTGTTGTGAGTTCGAGACCAGCCTGAGCTACAAAGTGAGCTTAAGGCCAGACTGAACTGCATAGTGAGACCCTGTCTCAAAAAGACGAAATAAATAAATAAATAAATAAAATAGTGAAATCACAGTATATTCTAGTAAAATCCAGAAAATCACTGGTAAGTACTTTGAGACATAATCTCTAATAAAATGGAAAACTCAGAGGAAATGGATATATTCTTAAATATAAATGAACTATCAAAGCTGAACCAAGAATATATACAAATCTTTAATAATCTGAAATTCAATGAGGAATAAATTGGAAAAAAAATTCTATCAATCAAGAAAATCCTTGGTTGTAATGTGTTCACTGCCTAATTCTTTTTTTTTTTTTGCAGGACCGGGGATTGAACTCAGGCCCTTCTACTTGCCAGGCAAGAGCTTATTCTCCTGAGCTATATCCCTGCCCCCTTTCACTGCTTAATTCTGTAAGAACTTTAGAAAAGATCTGATGCCAATACTCGCCAACCTCACTGTTAACAAGGTCAAAAGGAAGCAGTGCTCTCAATGTCACCGAAGCAAACATCATCCTGATTCCAAAAGGAGAAAAGGACCCAACCAAAAAAGAGAACTTCAATAAGATGCTGCAAACAGAAAGCACCAAATCATTCAAAAGATCAGGTAGGATTTGTTTCAGGTACCGAGGGATGACTCAGCATGCTCTAATAAGTACATGTACTATACTACGCAAAGGGAAACATGGACAAAAATCATAGCTTCATCTCAATTTTAGAAATTGAGATACAAAAACAGGTTTTGACGAGAACTAACATCCACTCATGATAAAAACCCGAAGAAAACATGTATAGAAGATCTTTGTCTCAATCTGAGGAGATTTAGACTCAATGCCCAAAGCAAGCAGCACAGGCAGGGTTCATGCAAGTTAACTTTAAAGCCTTTTATTCCCATAAATATGACATCAGTTTTGCCCCTGGCTGAACTCACACTGAAGCTCAGTTGTGATTTCCATAGGTGAGATACTAAAGAGGTGAGGAGATCAGGGGTCCGGCCCTCCTAAGTCATGTTCATGACACTCTAAAAGACTAGAGGGGACGCTGTTCCTTGCTGCTCCTCTGCCAAGTGATGACACAGAAAGAAGGTCTTCCCCACATGCCAGTGCCCTTGATTTTGGCTTTGTCAGTCTCTACACTATGTGCCCAGGTTAGTGCATTCTCTTAGAATAGCACAAAACAGTCCAAGCCTGTTACTCAGACCATGGATTACATAGATTATAAAGAACAAGCCAAAATGTCTATGTCTCCCACTTGATGTGGGCGAGTGAATCATGGTTAAGGCACGGAGGAGAAGGCCACTAGAGTTATGATGCAAAGGCTGCCACCTTCTGCTGGAGCTGTGGTGCAGAGCACAGCCTTCATAAGGTTTCTGTAGAATATTGTTAGGAGTAGTCAGACCTGCCTTTACCAGCAGCAGTTTTGAACGTTTCTCTACATAGGAAGAGTACAATGGAAAGACAGTTTAATTTGATGAACAAGTTGAACAGTCAGAAGGGCTTTGGTCTTCATGTGATATATGCACTGAGTACAACTTTCAGCAAGCCGACAGAACTGTAGTTTTACAGAGGCATATTGTCTCCAGTGTCTCTGTGGTCCACAAAGTTTCCTAGAGATGAAATGCCTTTCTAGATCATAACCACATCTACTCATTAATGTTGCTGTAGATAATGGGGATGTGCTTCACCCAACACCTAGAACTCCAAAATACTGAACAGTTGAATGGATGAAAAACATAACTTTACTTGCATTTAAATAAAAGCATTTTTGCTTGAGAGTGGTTTAGTCTTTTGTTCCTAAACTATCTGCTTGCTTCATCATTCTTTGAAAAGAATTTGTACCTTGTGCTTGGAGCCAGAATATGGACAACTACACTTCTGTTCTGCTTTCTAGTTTATAATTATTAACCCACAACCTGGTCACCAATTCCTGTGCCCTCTTTTGCTTGGGCAGCTTATGTTCAGTTTATGTTGCTTTTGTGTCATTCTAGGTGACGCAGTACCTGGCTGGGTCTACCTACTCGTAGTTAGACTGCCTCGTGCAGGATGAACAGTGGAGAAAGAAGGAAATACAAGTGATGGACTACTTGAAACCCAGCTCTTCCAGGTCAGTAGTAGTACTGCTCATGAATGGAAAATAAATTAGGAATGACTGGCATTCACCATACTGGAGTACTATTAAGTTATTGTTTTAAATGCCTTTTGAAAACAAATCCGCATTGAACACCAAAGAGACATGAAACCAAGATTTATTAAAGTATTTTTAGCATATTTACAGTTGGAACCCATGAATGCAATTCTCTGTGAATTCCAAAAAATATAGATCTATATCTTAAAACAAATTAAAGAAGTTTCAATAGATTAGGATAAATATAACCTATCATAGAGATAGAATGCTTTGCATAAACAATCTACATTTTTCTAACCAATATATATTATATTAAAAAATACACTTGATACAGTGACCAAGTAGTGTCAAAGGGAAAAAATACACACACACATGCACACACTTCCATTATGTACAAACAATATTGGTTCCATCATCCTTTCTTTTTAAAAATAAATACTTCATTTGGTTGCAAATAACATTTACAGATTCAACTTACGAGCACGTCTCAGCTCGGACAAAATTAAATATGCAAACAAATTAGAAATACATATTTTTAAAAATCTAAAGGGAAAAAATACCTGAATCCAATGAGCTTATGTTTCATATATCCAAGAGCATGTAGTGTAAGGTTTCACGTCTTTAAAGTGCCTCCTTCTTCCCCCGACCGTCTTCATCATTACTTAAAACCCTTTAAGATAATTTTACAAACTGACCAAATAATTAAACAGAGAGGCCAAGCTTTTATCAACTCAAATAGGGGACTAGTTAGTACACGCTTACACTTTACTTAAGAGCTGTAAAGAATGCAATTGTTACTGTTAATCTGAAAATCACCACCCAGTGTCAACACCCTGATTCAGATTAGGGGGAGATGTTTGAAGGATGAGTAGTGCTACCAACAGAGTGGCAAAAAAAAAAAAATCATATGATTAAAAATGTTTGAAAAAAGTCAGTTTGTTCAGCAGAGAGTTGAGGGTCAAAAATTTAGCCTTCCATTTCACAGCTACAATTTATGCCTTAGAAGTGCTCTGATTAGCCAGTTTTAAAGTCAAATCTATGAGAAATTGAGAACAACTCTGACCCACCCCAACTTTCTTAAGACAGAATAAAATGAGAAAGAAATGCATTTTTCCATCTTTTTTATGGATTTTCCCTTTTCTAAGTGATGAGGTGGTGCTGACATTAACAAGAGGCCGCAGCAGTGCGGTGTCTCACGGGGGCTCCTTGGTGACAGGGCAGCTCCGTGTCCAAAGGGCCGAGCAGGGGTACATGGTGCGGGAGGTGCAGGGAGACATTCTGTGTCCAGGATGCAGAGACGTGAATAGGGCTGGACCTGGGGGAAACTGTACAGACAGTCGGGAAAGAAGGCCAGCACCGTGTGATCAAGGGGTGGCTGAAACCGAAGCACTGTACAGAGAAAAGCAGGACAAAGAGAAATGCTAAAATGCTCTCAGAGAAAACAAGATGCTGTGTATACCAGCAACCCCGTGGACGAGAATCTGAAATGCATGCAGTTATTAAACCTAGTGCAAACCAGTGTCATCGGGGTACTTGCTTCACCAATTCAAGGTCTGACACTGGCCAACATAACACTGGGCATTTCCCTGTGCTTACTCCAGGTTACTCGAATTTCCATTAAAAACCTGTCTAGGATACAATGAAGATGAAAGTTAACAGCTTTCTAACAGGATGCATTATAATGGCAAAATGTTGTACTGGCTTTGTTCAGTTTTTTTTCTTTGTCTTCTCCTTACTCCCTCCTCCCATTGCTTGATATCTCACAAGACTGGATGAAGACAACTGTACAGAGCAAATGAAAAGGCATCCAAGGTTCGAGGTGTTGCTAAGAAAATCTTAAGGACTCAAAAAAAATTGACATTTGTTGCACATGTGCTGCGTGCTAGGATGCTGACTGATTGCATGTAGCGTCTAGACATGCAGGACAATGCTCATTTTTCCAGCCAGGTATAATCCTCAAAATCAGTGTTCAAGGAGACTATGCTTCCCACATCAGTCCAAATTACCATCCAATGAAAGGAGAAGACTCAGATCAATCAGTGATATTCTTTCTCTAGCGATTCTTATAATTACTAATTACAAAGTTTCTATCCTTTCAGGGATGTCAGTGGATCTGTACCTGTACGCCTTATGCACTGATGGTCAGATCGATGAAGAGATAAGATTATATCCAGGGACAAGATGGCAACAAATGAAAAAAAGAGCTATTCATAGTCCACAGAAATATATCCAACATGTAAAGACTTTGAATATTTTCTAATTCCTTATTGAGAAGAGCAGTACAATTTTTTGTATGCTATCTCCACCTTTTTATAGTTCTCATGGAAAGAAACGAGAATTAAAAATCTACCCCAAGAGTTTCCAGAGGGTCGTTAGTTCAGGAACATCTCTTCTCCATGCCTTGCAGTCGAGGGTCATGCCCCTGCTCACTCAAGAGTTCCTGAGTCTCTCCTTTTATTTTGGAAAGATAGACAAGGTGAGCTTATCTGGCTGAATAATCAAAAATACACTCAGTTAATAAGATGAAAGAGGAGGAAAGCTATGGAAAGGAGTGATGAAGGCAAGCAAGCTGCCAACACGTGGACACACCCCTGCTAATGCATGCCTGAAGACATCTGATATCATCCTCCAAATGCTAAGTGTGAGTCATGGCCTGACAACACACTGTCTAGGGGGAGAACTACTCAGCTTCTTCCGAGACATCCTTACAGTTTTAAAGGTAATGATCCCACCCCGAGCCCCTGATATCTGTCCAGGGAGAATGGAGAGAACTTTTCAGCCTATGTGACAGCTCAAGTGTGACAAAAGCTATCTGATCCTTGTCAAATTCTTCAGATATTTATTTCAACCTAATTTTATGAGTTCATTGCATTTTGCTCCCCAACGCTATTTCTAGTTTCATTAAGAAGTCCACAGAAGCAGTTGTATTATTAACTTTTGGATTCTCTCTATAATGAAGCGAAAATTTAAAAATAGGACACTGTATGAACATAGCTAGAATATAGAATAAATAAATGGCTTCATCTACCACTTTCATATAAAAAAAATTGAGAGTAGGTCAGTTTTCTGTAGATCACGTAGTGGATAGATTATGCAATCCAGTGAGTCCCATCTGTGAACAGCCACTCTCTTGCATGAAACTTGATTTCTTTCCTATGTTCTCTGGTCACAGAAACCTCATGGGGTCTTCAGAGACAGAGTCAGGTAGCTGCCCATTTTGTGTTACCACATTTGTAAGTTGCGAACCACACAAATTCCCCAAGTACAAAGATTGTATCATGTTATTGGTTAAGTGTCTTGTAATGAATAAGTCTTGGGGATTTTATGAATTGGCTTATGTGTAGCATTAAGACTCTCTTAAACACAATGCTTTTAAGCAAAGCATTGATCTGGGAGAGTTTGGTAGATTTCCTGCTCCTTGGGAAGGGAAATGAACTGTAAAACTAAAATTCTGTGCCTTGGACCAGGCATGTAGCTTGGTGGCATAAGCACCCACATGGCAAGTGCAAGGTCCCAAGTTCCATCCTTGGTTAAAAAAATCAGTGCCTCTTACAGGGCGTCACAAGCTAAGGGGATGCAAAAATGACACAACGTGTGCCTCTCCATCAGAAATAGCTGTGAGCCCAGCCTGAGAATGGGTGGGCTCAGCCTCTGGAGTTAGGGATACTATTAGGTGAACCCACAGGCGAAAGACACACTGAGTCATGTTTCTCAAGGCGCTTTTCTTACTATAGTGTTCTCAAAGCTGCTAAATTCTGTCTATAGCTACACATCCATTCATCCATCAAGTCATCTGTGTTTTGGAAAGGCTGAAAGGTATCCAGCATTCTTTTCAAAATCTATGAGCTTGGTCACATGAATTTGTTTCAACTGTGTTGCAGATTTCTTTCTGAGGACAAAGTAGCTGACATGAATGAAGGCTTCTTTGTTTATCCAGTCTACTGGATCCTATAGGCAAAATAGCTAATCTGTAAAAGGTAATTAGGATCTTCTGGGCCCTCGATAATTCAGGACTCCTGATTGGCCATACTTTCTCTCTCTCTCTCTCTCTCTCTCTCTCTCTCTCTCTCTCTCTCTCCCTCTCCCTCTCTCTCTCCCTCTCTTTCTCTCTCTGTCTCTTTCTGCTTTTTTTCTTTTTCTTTTTTTTTTGAGACATGGTCTCATTATGCAGTTCAGGGTGGCCTTGAACTCACTCAGGTTGCTTTGGATGGAGTGCCTGGAACAAACTGCTGTTATTCTTTGTTTAGCCTTAATTTAAGTGATAAATGAAGGTTGCATTCACAGCTGCATTTGGGAGAGGGGCATCCCATATGTGATGCAGTTCCAACTAAGAAAGATTGATGGAGATTCTGCTAAGCGTTTTTTATTTTATTTACTTTTTTACTCACACTCATCTAAGACAGCCACCTAGTGAAACAAGGCCATTAAGCCTCCGTAACAGAGCAGACAAATCTGTCTTTCAGAAAAGGTTATTTTACTGCACATCTTTAGTTTGTTCACTAAGATGAGACACAAAGTGAGCTGTATTTGCCTCTCAAATTAACATTTCTACCAGTTATGCTTCAGCATTGGGTCCCTGAGAGGGCATCTTAAGAGTACAGTGACACAGGCACCTTCCGTGGCACCTCAGGGACATCCTACTTAGAGGACTGATGTGCAGAGCAGTGACTCCACTGAGTACCTCACTCATGTCATCTTGGTCAGTCTTGTAAGAATGTCTGGGAGCTGGCTGACTACACAGATTTTCTGCTAATAGAATCCCCCTAAGTTTTTACCAGTTAAGTGTGAATGAACAAAAAGTGTGTAAGAAAGTGGTAGGAAAATCTTGTTCAAAAGCAACTTTAAAGCTTTCTAGTCATGTAAGATCCTTTTGTCTTTGTCTATTGTTTGTCTCATTTTGAATTAAAGCAAATAAACAAACTACCACCTGACTTCATTTCTTGCTCTGAACCATCAGGAAAGGCATTCAAGCCTTGCATGCATATGGCATAGATGCCTGGATTTGATAGTAGCGGTTCATTCTTGATTTGTGAGGTTTGCATTGTGTTAGAATATGGTTTCCCTTTCATTAGCTGAATCTATCACAGGAGCTCCCTGAAGGGCTACTGCCTGGCAGGCCTATCCTGGGAAGACACACAGCACCTGGCAAGTTCAGAGCCTCTGAGAATAGGCTGAGGAAGGACTGGTGACACAGTGTGGCCAGACCAGGAAAGATGTACAATTCTTACTCATTTCTAGACTGTTCTCCACTTATTGGAGGAGAGCCTCGGCCTCTCCCATCAGCCATAACAATGAGAGTCTTCCATCATAGTCTCAATTCCTCTCGCATCCTCTTTCCATCATAGTCTCAATTCCTCTCGCATCCTCTTCCATCATATTCTCAATTCCTCTCGCATCCTCTTTCATGCTTCCCTTGCAAGGCAGATTCAGGGAATGTTGAATTCAGAGAGAAAATGCCAGGGAGAAGTTGAAGGTTATTTTCCTCCATGATTCAAGAGCCAGGATCAGAAAAAATCTACCTATGCTGGTTACTGTATTTACAGTTTAACATGAATGGAATCACTGCTGTTTTTTGCTGTTAAGAACTTCTTTTCCCTACCATTACATTTTTTGATAGTGCATCTGTCTACACCTCTTATTTCCTGTGCCTCTCTGCCAAGGCCATGAAAAGGCAGCTTGTACAGAGTTTGGAAACTTCTTTTTTTTTTTTGGCAGAACTGGGGATTGAACTCAGGTCCTTGCGCTTGCCATGGAAGCGCTTATTCCACTGAGCCATGTCCCCAGCCCCCCGGAAATTGCTTCTGAAGGGCAGGGGGAAGTGTCCAGCTTCGAGTCTCAGGAGGTGATGTGGAGCGGAGCTGCATGCCAGTGTGGTGCTTCTCACTTGTAAGGGACCTGCGCCATGAAAGGTGCTCGGCTAAGTCGCCTGTGCATGCAGCTGTTCTGCCCCATGGCAGACACTTATCAGGGGACGTAGGGTTTCTGCAGCCCCAGCAAGGAATTCACTGAAAGACAACAGAATAGGCCTCTCTCAATGGCTGCTGTTAACTCTTGATATCTTAGCTTATCTTCCACGATGAAGTTTATGGTTATTTATAAACTATCCACCTATACATAACCACATTTTACTTCCTTTTCATTATACGAACAATAGTCATTGCCCACATCTAGGAAATACAGTCTTGAGTTCTCTAAAAGCAGTTGTAGTAGGTTTCAATGTTTTGGGGCCAGAGAGACACTGTTAGAATGTGGTACAACAGGATCAAAAAGAAGGACAATAATCAAAACAGCAACATGGAAAAAATCAATGCCTGAATTCTTCCAAGGCAACTGTCATGAACGAACCTTTCCTTCCCATTACAGGGCTGTACATATCAAACTTAGATTAGAAAGCCTGAAATATCACTCATCCTTCTTTTGAAATTTAAGGTATTTCTTCTTGTCTCATAGTGGATTTAGAGTTTGGATTTCCTACAAGAAGCAATTACCAAATATTCCTTAATGTCCCCTTAAACAGCTTTTCATGGCCTCTGGGGCTTAATAAGGGACTTTTTTTTTTCCAGAACTAGGGATTGAACTTAGGCCCTTGCACTTGCCACGGAAGCACTTAGTCCACTGAGCCATCTCCCAAGGGACTTCTTACAGGAAGACTCAGAGCACTCACTGTAGGCCAGTAATGGTTGATGCATTGTGTCAATTGGACAAGTTCAGAAGTTTAAGTGACTTAGCAGGGCGCCAGGATCCTCACTTTGTAAACGTCCTCAGTCTGTGCAAAAGGAGGGCACGGAGATGGGGCAAGCACTACACCCTCCCTGGGGCGGCAGTCTGCTTACATCCTAAGGGGGAAAGGCACTTGCCCTTCCCTTCTTCTGTGCTCTCACTGCTTTAGCTGTCTTCTTCCATGCTGGACTGCTGCCCTCTGCCGTGTGCCGCTCTGCCTTGAAGCCAGGTGATTACGGACTGAAACCTCCACAGACTGAGCTAAATAAACCTTTCCTTAATTTTGGGTGTCGGGTATTTTGTCTCAGCAATGAGAGAAATGTTACCAAAACAATGCCCTCAGAAAAAGCTGAACAAAGCAAACATTTAATGAGAAATCGTTCACGCAGTTCCTGCTTCACTGAGTTGACGGAGAACCCAAGGTTCTCCATCTGCATCACCATCATCCTCTTGTGTCTCCATCTTAGTTTGTGGCCATGCTGGCTTCCTTCTGACACAGCCTTTCTTTCTGTTAAGGGAAAATAGAAACTATTGTCATTTTCACTTTTTGTCCTCAAGTTTTGATACATTTCTCCAATTCTGGTCTAGAATGCTGAGTACAATTTTACCATGTGCCCTAGGAATGTGCATACATCTTCCTTTCTCCCAAACCTGTTGCCTATTCCTCCCACTAGCCCATTACTCTCAGTCCCCCAAGAACAAGGAGACAAAACGTGAGAGGCCAGCCAGGCACCCACCCTCCCTGTCCACAACGCAGATCCTTGCTGGGCCGGGCTGGTCTGTTTTGGTAGCTTCACTTGTGACAAAAGCTGTAATTTCATGGTATTCCATGATTCCTCCCAAGAGCTGGCATCCTTGGCCAGCTCTTGGCACGAGGCAGCACTCATGAAATAGTTTTTAGCAAGTCTAGATATGAAAAACAAGCACAAAACCCTGTTTCCCAGCTGAGCGAATCTGCCAGTGCATGACTCGGCAGGAATGAGCAAAGGCTACGTAAAATGAAGATGGCCAGGTTCTGCCTACGCAGAACGGCAGCGGCTCCCGCCATGCCGCAGATGCTGCACTCTGCTCCCCCTGCACCACCTGTGTGGGGACAGCCTGCCCACAGGGAGGGCATGGAGCTCAGCTAGAGAGGCGGACACAGAGACCACGGACTGGTGTTCTCTCACTGCTTCTGTAACTCTACAGAAATAAAGTAAGCCCAATGGGGATAGGGGTGTCCGCTCCACAGAGAGGGCAAACAGCCTGGAAGGGAAAAAGCAAAGGGTACTCCTGCAGAAAGACCAGGTGCAGAGAGGAAAATTTGAGGACAGGCCCTCAGCTGGTTATGAGCTAAGAGTTACAGTGCCGCAATAAATGTCTAAATTGGATTGGACATAAACTGGAGTTGGTGAGTTTTTACACACTCATCCTGACGCTGGGTTCATCCCTGACTGTGAAAGGGAATTAGAAATCAGTTTACAATCTCTTCCCTAATTTGCCACGGCCCTCACAAACAGACAATGCAACAGCCCTAGCAGCCTTGGGTCACGACTAGGGGCTTGAGCGCAGAGAAGCTTGGGTCACAAAAGGCATCACATTAAATTCACAGCTTCCACTTTGTCTACCAGGGTGACCCCATTTTCTCTGTCCCTAAGGAACAGGTTTGGTCATAAAAGTCAGGGTCAAGCCCTGTAAATGACATAGTGAAAGGGCTAGAGGCTGATGGAGGAAGATAAACAGCCAAATTGAGCATACATCCACACAGAGAGTGTAGCAGACACTGACCAGTGTAGCTCTACGGGACGAAGACCTCCACTTCTTGTTCAACTTCATGTGACTCTCCTTTAGCTATAGATGTGGTTGTTACTAGAGACACTGGACAGTAATCTCATATTATGTAACTTTACTTGCATCTTCTAACAGTTTAAAGCAGCAACCCCTCCCTTTGGTGCTGCTTCCATATAATGTTATGTGGAAGGAAGAAGTATGTTGTGAGAGTTAAAGGAGATTGGGCTTAAAAAACTAAGTGAAGAGAGTGGTAACATCATTCATTCTTGAGGTCATGCAAAGCTGCTGGATCTCACAGTAACAAGAAAAATAGCATTCACTGCACTCTGTGTGTGTGTTTAAGGTATTTTATATGCACTTTTCTAGTTTCCTCACCATAATCCTAAATCAAAGGCATTATTTTGTTTGTTTCCATTCAAGAGAAAGAAATGAAGTAACTTTGATAGGATTTCATGTTGACTAAAGGGGCAAAGTTGGAAGTTACATCTGGGCAGGGTCTTTCCCAGTATCCTTAGTTCCTAACCACTTAGCTAATCTACTGTCATCAGGATCCTTATTGAAAACTGTACTTTTGAGGAGAACTTCCTCTCAAATTTAGAACGACTGAATGGACTATTGGGTTATTGTACAGGAATAGAGGTCAGGTGACCCAAATTCTGGTCCTAGTTTTTGGTAACCATTTACCAAGTGCCACTAGACAGAGTATGCTGTTCTGCAACTCAGCTTTTTCAACTATCAGAATAGGATACTCTTTTCCTATGCTAAGTGGGGGAAAGGAGCTGATGATGGTAAATCCCCACATTTCAGGAGAGAAGTGCTCTAAGATAGGGAGACCTGTGGTGTGAGTGGAGTACGGAAGAACAAGAAACGTCCACTGATGAAATCTGGCTTATCAGAAATGACCTCTGTTGAGTTTTTATGGAAACACATGAAGCCATGGTTTGCTCCTCTGTCATCACACTGTTTTGCTTTCTGCTATTCTGCATTGAGAACAGAACACTATATTTCATCCCAGAGTTTTATTCTTTATTTTCAGACATCCTGGGAGCAACTCCATTACAGTGAAAAACCTGGGGGATATGTTGGAAAACGCAGCTTACCAGACTAGCAGTTGGATTGATTTTTTTTGTTTCCACTTTCTTCTCTGATGTCAATTTGCTGACTAATGCTTGAGCCATTTTCAATCTGAAACAGAAATGGGGAGCAGGGAGGGGGAGCAGGAAAGGCAAGAGTGAAGCAAAAGAAGAAAAAGGGAGAAGTCAGGTCCAATCGAAATCCACAGTATTTTGAAATTAGTCACGCATCATTTCACAGTCATGATGTATCTGAGAAGCTCAGTGAGGTCACTTCGCCACTGCAGCTATCACGGTGTACACTTGCCCAGAACCTGAACGGCAGGGCCCACCAGAGGCCCGGGCTATAAGTCTCTACATGTCACCATACTGAATGCTGTAGGAAAATGCAATCCATCAGCTTTTGTGTACCAAAATATGTGAAAGTACAAAAAAGCACAGAAAAAATACCAGGCAAAAGGAATCTTGTAGGTCTGTTGTAAACTTTCAGGATCACTGCTGTATACATTCTCTGCTGGTGAACAAAATGTTACTATACCATACATAACTACGTAAACATAGTTTCCTAAAGCTTTCCATTATGAAACTCCGCTCTAAGGAGGTGTTAAGTCCCCTCTTTGGCTTTACCAAAACTAATTTCTTTACCATGGGGTGAAACACTCACCAACATGACCATTGGAAGGACGCTTATGTGAACAATATTCCTGACAAATGGAATGCTGTATACTCATAGCATTGTCAACATAATATTGAAATAATTTTAAAAAATGAAGTTTGGAGCAAACATATACAATGGTTAATACACTGTGTCAACTTGTGAAGTTTAAAAGTTAAGGGACTCAGCAGGGAACCAGGGTCCTCACTTGGTAAACATCCTGAGCCCGTGCAAGAGGAGGGCAAGGAGGAGGTGAGAATGCTACTCCTGTCGGGGGCAGGGGTTGGGGCACAGCTTGCATAGGATGCAAAGAAGGAAGAGAGGCTTGTTTTCCCTTTTTTGTTCTTGTAGTTTTTGCCGTTTTTTTTTGCCACATTAAAGGGTTCCCCTGCGCCATGTCATCCTGGCTTGGAGCCAGCTTATTATGGACTAAAACCTTTATAGACCGTGAGCTAAATAAAAACCTTTCCTTTCTTAATTCTGGGTGTTGGGCAATTGTTTCAGCAATGAGAGAAAAGTAACCAAGATTACATGGTATTACTAACATTAAAATTTATCCATTCATATCAAGTAAATGAAAAGACAACCTACAGAATGGGAAAAATTATGTTATCTTTCTGATAAGGGACTCATATACTGAATAAAGAATCTTTATGACTCAAACAAAATGACAAATTACTTTTCCCCTACAATAAGTAAAAGATTTTAACAGACATTTCTTCAAAAATGAATAGATGCTAATGGTCAACAAGTACACGAAAAGAAAATGAATGTCATCAGTCATCAGGGAAACGAGATACACAAGTTGGAAGTGAAGAAGTGGAACAGTTGGAAGCTCTAACTCCCACAGGGGCTGAAATTACTCAAAACATTAAACACAGAATAATTATCTGTCATGGTTAAGGTCTAAAATGTCCCCCCAAAGTCTTGCGTTCATCAGGCAGGCTTCTGGAACGTGAGTGGATTGTAGAAGTGCTATACCCAGCAGTGGGTTAATTCATCAATAAATTAGGCGGAGCCAGCTGGAGAAAAGAATTCATGAGGGGCACGTCCTTGGAGACTGGATATCCAGCTCTGTACTTTCCTGGCTTTCTCCTTCTTGGCTGATGAAGGCCGAGCAACCTTTTTCTTTCTTTTGGAACTGGGGATTGAACTCAGGACCTTGCACTTGCCAGGCAAGTGCTTATTCTACTGAGCTATCTCCCTGGGCCCCTTTTTTGTCTTTTTTGAGACAGGGTCTCACTATGCAGTTCAGGCTGGCCTTAAGCTCACTTTGTAGCTCAGGCTGGTCTGGAACTCACAACAATCCTCCTGCCTCAGCCGCCGAGTGCTGGGATTACAGGCATGCACCACCACGCCCGGCTCAAGCAACCTTTTTCTACCAGGCTGTTCATGCCCTGGAGGCTGCCAAAATGGAATGAAACCTCTGACCCACAGCAGGGACATGAATTCTTCCTCCTTTACATGTGCCAGGTGCTTTGTTCTAGGAACAGGAACACCAACTAATCCGGAAAATTCACACTGGCAAAGTGAGGGCCTTACCATGGGATTCAGAAGCCTTTGGAACTGTTTTGCAGAATTAGTTTGGAAAGGTTTGGAGATGTCAGTAAGAATAGCCCTAGAGTGCCATAAGAGCTATATGGGCAACTCTGGCCAGAGCTCAGAAGACGAGATTGCTGACAGGGAATGCAGGCGGTAAAGGCCAGGCTGATGAGGGTCGGGTGTGCATGAGGGTTTCAACAAGAGGTAGATCAGAGGGCATCTGTTTTACCTTCTGGCAAAGAATTTGTATATTTGGTCCACATTAAGACTTTACTGGGCTGGGGAGATAGCTCAGTGGAATAAGTGCTTCCCTGGCAAGCGCAAGGGCCTGAGTTCAATCCCCGGTTCCACACACACAAAAAAAAAAAAAAAAA
Organism: Ctenomys sociabilis; assembly: GCA_004027165.1. Classification (NCBI taxonomy): domain Eukaryota; kingdom Metazoa; phylum Chordata; class Mammalia; order Rodentia; family Ctenomyidae; genus Ctenomys; species Ctenomys sociabilis. Next base: position 62,622 of record PVKA01010437.1, read on the forward strand.
AAAAAAGACTTTACATGAGGCTGAATTTTAAGGCAGGGTGCTATGTAATCGGGCAGAAGAAATTTTGAGGCAACCCAATATTTATTCTGTAGCATAGATACTTCTGGCTGCTTTTAGCCATTGCATTAGACACCGGGGAAAAAGGGGCCAAAAGATTTGAAAAAAATTCAGTTTGCTAAGAAAAGAAGCATGTGTAAACGGAAGCTAAGGGAAGCTTAGGTGTGGAAGAGATTAGCGCCATTAAAAGAAGCTAAGTAGTCTGCCTGGTACACCGGGAAAGATGTCTTGAAAGCATCCACGCAGTGGTACGAACTCAACCATTACAAACTCAGTGGTATGAAAGTATGATCTTCTCTGACACTTTCCCTTGAAAAGAGTACTTCAGGGTGCCCTGCTCACTCGAGACAGTCTAGGGAAGTGCTTCTCTGAGTTTAGTCAAATAAGCACCCCAAGAGACCAATGCATTCATTGCCCAGGGGAGCCTTGCTATTGCTTATTTTGGGGGTAGACTCTGACATTATAAACATGGCTTTACAGGTCCACAGAATGCAAGAGTTATGGAGGCAGGAAAATTTCCATTCAGCTTTCAAAGGAAAGCTAAGGAGGCCAAGCAAAATTACATAGCAAGGTTGAAGTTCCTGTCAGGAGTCCCTGAGAGGGTGAGGCATGAAGCTATGGGAGTGAAGCTAGAGTCGCTGGATATGCCAGGGAGTGGGAAACGACAGGAGCTTGTGCGATCGGATGAGGAAAACTGGGAGCAGTGAGGAGAGCTGGTTCAAAACAGAAGATGCCCTAGGTAGGGCACTGAGCTGCAAGCTTATGTGGCCGAGCTGCCCCAGCTCCTCGGCGCTCACATCATGCCACCAGGTACCCTGATACCTGACAGAGAGTTTGCCTTACTTTTCTCATTGCTGAGACAAAATACCAGACACCCAAAGTTAAATGTGCAAAGGTGTATCTAACTTACAGTTTGCAGAAGCTTCATGCTATAATTGGCTGTATGCAAGGCATGTGGTATGGTACAGGGGTATTACAGAGCAGCAGCAGCAATAAGTAACAAGAAGCAAGCACCAAGAGACAAGCATGGTAGGGCCTCTTTTTCTGTCCCTCAAATCTTATTCAGCTACATGTTCTTAAGGCATGTAGCACTCACACCCAGGGCAGGGTATCCTTGTTCCTACTCATCCTTGATCCCAGAGTCACACGCTTCAGATCCAGCCACCTCTGAAAAGCCCCACCTGTGATGGCATGAGGGCTTGGGGAACACTTAGACACAAGCCACAATAGGTTACAGAATTCGATGTTTGCACTGTGGGGTTCTGGACTTTCTTTGGGTTGATTCCTTTCTGTGTTCCCTTTCCTTCCTTTGGGAATTATGCTGTGTTGAGAGTATTCAACTCTCTTTTTGATTTTTACAGGTTCTCATAGTTAAGAGTGTGTTTTAAGTCTGGCCAGATAGCTCCTAGCTCAACAATTTAAAGCACCTGCTTAGGCAGAGTGCAGAGGCTGGGTTCAATCCCCTGAAAGCTGTGCCAGCCCTTCCCCTGGGGCATGCTGAGGTGGCCATTGAGACTGGGTGTGGTGGCATGCACCTGCAATGCCAGTGCTTGGGAGGCTGAAAACACGAGAATCACTACAAGTCCCATCTACATGGTAAGACCCTGTTGGACCCTGTAAATGCTGTCCTAATCACAGGAAAAAAAAAGACTTGGACTTTTGAGCAATGTTAGAACTGTTAATATTTGGTGACCCTCAGAGATGGACTTGATGCATTTTACACCATGAGAGACATGAACCTTCTTGGTGTCAGGGACAGACTGTCAATAGTTTAAACCTAAAACTTTTGAAAGGTGACCAGGTCCTGAGGGTGATGTGCTCACCCATGCAAGGAACCACTACTGAATTC
>PVKA01010438.1:0-29340 GCA_004027165.1 Ctenomys sociabilis
TTTTTTTTTTTTTTATTGGTCCTTTTCACAGTCACCTAGGCTGACCCAGGCCCTTGCTTCTCACGCTGGCTCCTGTCTGGCCTCCCTAACAGTGCCCCTTCTGTCCCCATCCAGCCCAGGTGACATCCCTGGGGTGGTGCTAACCCCTCAGTGGCCCTTCCCCCAGCTGCCACCCACTCCCACTGGTGCATCCAGGTACACCCCTGGAATGGAGACTCAGATGTCTCCTGGGAGAGACTTACAAACAGCAAAGAGGTGAGAAGTAGAAGTCTGAGATTTGCCTCAAAGCTGTGGTAGGAACTCTGCTGATTTCTTACAGATCAATAAAAAGAGCAACTTCTAAAGGAGCTTGTACTCCCTTTTTCTATAAGGTTCAGCAGATATTGACTGCCACGGTGAAAACATGGATTTTAACTTAGTGTTTCTAGAGGGTGATTTACAAAGGTGAAGGGAATAAAGTGCACCTCTCCCAAGCCACTCCCTGGCACTGTGACATCCTTTGGCCTTCGTGCTCTTAAAAGAAAAAATGTGAGAGATGCACCAAGATATATATATATATATATATATATATATATATATATATATATATATATGCAAAACACATCCAACTCCACTAGGTATCAGAATTATTTGGAGTTGTACCATCCCAAGGTTTGAACATTTATGCACCTCCTATCTGGCCAACTTATTTGGTATTCTACACATCATCCTGAAGTAGCAAGAAGTGTCTGCTCTTTCCCAGGGCAGGAGCCTGTGGGGCTCAAAGGAGAGTTCACAGGGATTACAGCTCTGTGCACCTCCCACCCCTTCTCCAGGTGCTCCTGTCCCAGCAGCCCTCCGGCGACCAGGCTTTATAGGGCACCCTCCCGTCTGCATCCTTCATTCCCACTTGAGACCATCTGGAGCTTTATGTTACACTTCAGAATCTCAGAAGCATTTTTCTTTTCTCCCGTTTTCAGCTGCTTTACTTAACTTCAATCTCTTGTAGCATGAGATAGGAAACCACCATGAAATGAACGCTGCCTCTTGCCTTTCTCTTCTGCACGTAGATTACCCACATAGCGATGGTGCCTGTATGTCATCCCATCTCAGCCCCAGGTTTAGAGGGGTGATGTGGATCAGCCTTTCCTAGGGACATCAGCACACCCCAGGTTTGTGCCTGAGCCAGGCTCAAGACTGAAGTCTACACTCTGCTGTACTGAATGACCTTCATTCACCAGTACTGACCTACATACTTTCTTGAAGAAGAGACCAGGGACAGGTTTGTGAGCCCAAACAGGATGGGTGGCAGCTTTCAAGCAGTTCCTCTCCAGGCTAAGAGGCTCAGTCTTTATCCAGGAATGCAACAGAGAGCTGCGTTCTGGCCCTGAACTCTCCTGGCTGCCTCACCAGCTTCCTGATCGTACCAGCTACTTCCCCTTTGCTTCCTCCAGACTCATTCCCAGCTATGGCCCCAGCCCATGGGCCCAGTGGGCACCTGGGACATGCTTCAGGTGATCCAGGTAGTTTGTGGTCAGGGCCGGCCCAGGCCATCCTGCAAGGGGCAACCCAACAGAACCAGCAGTAGACAGTTCCAGGAACCCTGTAGCTGGCCAGGGAGGTAGAAGCAGGTGACTGACAGCCCTGAGGCTGCAGCCTAGGCTTAGAGAGGCCCCATGCACAACAGAGGGGATCAGACACCCAGGGATACCCAGGTCCAGAGCACTGATCCAAGCTGTCCTCAACTAGGGCTTCCTGACCCCCACTGTGCAACTCATCAACATCGGAACAATCAGCATCACCCTAGACTAAGAATTACTCCACATCAAGGAAGCAAATATGAAGGGATCTGGAGATCTGAAATGAATTCTCAGCACTGGAAGGAAGGATTAAAACAGGTAGTGAAGAGGGGAAAACCTCACACGTGACAAGAGGAAAGTATAATTAAAATAACAAATCACAATTCAGGAGGGTGGAGAGGGCCAGAAGGGGGGCACAGAAGTGCAAAGACCAAGGGACATGCAATGAAGCGTCTGACAGAAATGATTCCCGGGGATGTTCTGGGGACCAAAATCCATCTGGAAACAGAAAAGGAAATGAAACAAGAATTTGCTGCATTATTTAAAGCTTGCGGGAGGGGGGACACTGAGGAGAGAGGAGGCTGAGGGAGAAGAGAATGGAATTGCTCTAGCAAAGGGGATTAAAGGAATCATAAGGGCTTTTTAAAATGACTCAGGCAAGAAAAGAGATGCAAATAATTGTAAGCTGTGAAATTAATGGTGGCCAAGATTCTTGGTTCATTCTTTAAATCTGCTTAACAGGAAAAATGGAGGAGAGGCATTTGCATGCTCAGGGAGTGATGCAGTCCTTGAAAATGCAATTGCAGAGAGCACTGACAAAACTGAACGTGAGGCAGAGGATGCGTCCTGGGATGGGACAGAGCTGGCAGGGAAAGGACTCCTTGCAGGGGTGATCTGCTTACATGAAAATCCTTGCCTTCCCTCTGCGTGACGCTTGTCTTCCCGAGTATTTGACTCTTTTGTGGAAGGCTTCACATCAAGCCTAGAAATCAGCAAAGTCCGAAGACCTGCTTATAACAAACCACCCCAGCATTAGAAGGTCCTAGTTTGGCTATTATTGTCACCAGCAGTGTGGTGACCTTGGGCCCTTTGTGTGGCCATGGTGAAGACCAACTAGCTGGGATAAGTATGCGTTAGTGCCTATCGCCACACTGGGCCCTTGATGGGCTGCCAGCACAGGTTTATTGAATCCAGACCCTGCACTTCTTGCCCGTTTCTTTGGTCCAAAGGGACCCCTGCATTTCGGCCTGCCCCTGGGATGTACTCATTCCTGACATCTCCACTGTAGGCCTATCTCCTAGCTAGAAAAGTCACTCCGAGCACCATTTGAGTCATAATTGCTGCTCACCTACATTCAGACGTGACCTGCCCCATCCATCCACCAAGCCGCTGCACACATCCGAGCCCTCCTTGGCAGTGGGTCGCATCTGGAGTTCTTTTCCCTCAGCCTTTTTCTGGTCCCTTCCAGGAGGCAGCTCTACCCTGAAACATTTGTACATCCTGGGGCCAGACTCACCCTGGAGGACCCCCTCAGGAGGTATGAGCTGCCTGGTTGGTGCATTTAGTCTGCTAAAGCTGCCCTGCTAGGGGAGGTTGTGGGGAAGCAGGCAGAGAGGGAAATCGTTTGGAAATAAATCTGGATTTCTAAGCAAAGAGGCATGGGACTTGGACCCTGGTAGAGGATCAGGATTGTTGAGGCATTCCAGAGAAGGAACCTACAGGAGCCCTTGGTGAACTACTCCAAGGCACAGGGATGAGAAGGAGCCTAAACAGAGCCCCCCCCCACACACACACCCCACTTTTTTTTTTTGACAGGAATACAAAACCTGTCTCTGCAGGGCTGCCAGTGGTAGATGATTTTCCAGAGAGCTGCCCAGGCTGGGCTCTACTGCTGTGGATCATTTATGCCTGCCTGTTTTTAAATAGCTGCACCAGATTTTTCATTTGTCCTTAACAAGGAGTCATCCGGGACCTGCAGCTTGTGCTTGACAATGGAGGAGATGTGGAAGATAAGGCTCTGCCCCCAGAGCTCTCCAGCCTTGTGTTGGTCCTTCCATGCTCACTCTGAGCTCAGGTACAACCACAATGCCTACTGGTGCTGAAATAGAAATTAAATACCCATCACTTCCAGGTTGTGATGACAATGTAGCAAGGCTACCAATTCTAGGACTCTTCTGATTGTATTTGCCCTGTGTCAGGCTCATTAGGAATCACACTAAAGCTTCTAGAGAATTCTGCTCCCTGGAGGTTGGGAGATGGGACTCTTTATGGCAGAGGTGGTTGACTCCTACCTGCTCTCCTTGCTTGATAGATCTACCTTCCTGTGGGTCATCTGGTTCCATTGGGAGGAGTTTGGGAACTGTCATAATCAAATAAGAGCCAATTACCAGATGTGGCAAATCATTTAGCTTCTCTGAGCCTCAGTCTCCGCCCCGTTAGATTATGATAGTTATTCACAAGTACTAGGAGATAAACAGGGAAATGTCAGAGTGATTATTTGATAAACTACAAACTCTTAGACAAATGAATGTTACTTCTTCTTTGCTGATGCATGACCCAGGGAATATATCAACCTACAGCTCTTGAGAAGGTTTCCACGAATTCATAGGTTGCCTCTAATAGCCTCCAGAGATCTGCCCTCCTCGGCCTCCCAAGTAGCTGAGACTCCAGGAAAGTGAGCACCACTGCCCATGGCTCATGGAATCATTTTTAGACTACTTACCTAGAAGCTAGAATAGCATCCTCTCCCCATCTTATTTGAAACTTACCTCTATGATAGCCTTAACCTATTTTATAATTGTTGCTTTGTCCTTTAGAAGTCTCTAAAGTCCTCTCCTAGGCTCTTCTACAGTGTACTGCTGACGTCTTCTTGGAAATAGTGAACATTTTATCCATTCACCATAAGTAAATCTTTTGGTCCACGGGGGTGAAGGGGGGAGCTCCTATTTGATAAATGAAAAGACTGAAGCACTGAAGAACTGGGACTGGAGCTCTCCAACATTGCCACCAGGGGGCAGCCAAGTCCTTTCCAAGCCTGTGGATTCAGTCGCAGCAGAGGCTCTCAGAAACGCAAATGGGGGGGGGGGGGATTACTTTGGTGGGTGAAGACCAGGGCCTAGAACCTAGGCTGCAGATTCTCTCGTTGTGTCTGGTCCCAGCTCTGTGCAAAGGCAGCACCATCTCCCATGGTGTCCTGAGTCCCCACAACTGCCTGGAGCTTGGGTGGCCAAGATGGAGGAGCAGAGGAACTGGGGCTGGGCGGACATGTAGAGTACACACGCACAGTCCATGGGCCCTTCATGGAAGCCTGGCCATTCACCCACCCTTGTAAGCAGAGTAGCTGAGAAGTGTCAGATGACTTGGGGCCTGGGGTGCAGGACTGGTCCACCCCCCCACCGCCACCCCACCTCCTATGTGCTTCGTGGCCTGGGCCAGTAGCCTCCTTCTCTGGGCTTCTGCTTCCTTATCTATGAAATGATGTTACTGGGCCGTCTGGCTCTGCTGCTGTCTGTCTGGGGTATGCAGTAATCAAGTTCAAGGGCTTGGGGTAATCTTGGGAAGTCTGCCTGGATTGGAGTGGAACTGGAATCCTAGGGAGGGGTGCCTGTCATCCCTAGATTTTTGTCGGAGCAAAAGCTGGGCCTCTCTCTGGGCAGCTCTGAGAAGGCTTTTAATGGGGGAAGGCACCCTCCCCTAATAGGAGGGGTGAGCAGTCACCCCTACTCTGTGCAGCCATTTCCCAGGTGGGACCATGCTGTTAAATCTCTCCTTCCCCAGTCATCTCATGCTCAACCCAAGGGTCTCTTCTGGTCATCCACATTGCCATCAGCTGAGAGGGTAAGAACCCAGGGACAGACCCACTGGCCTGGGACCCTGGCAATAAGCACAACCTGGTCATTGAAGGACTCCCCACACACACACTCAAGCCCCTTCCTTGTACCTCCAGGACAGACAGGGCAGGCCAGTGAAAATCTACTCAAGCTGAAGCTGCTGCTACAACCAGGGGAGAGATATTTCTTAATAATTTTCCCCTTGAAATAAACCCAGAGTGAAGAACAACAGAAACACGCAAAATGTGTTTTTAGTGGAACCCAGATGGAAGGCCAGAGCCCAGCGGGCGTCTCCACACAGGGCTCTGGTCTCTGGAATTCTAGCGGCTCCTCCCCACCCCGCCCCCAGGCACATCCCCCCAACCTTGGGGCCTTGGGGCTGAGCCTGGGGTGCCTCCCTGCTGTCAGCCCAGGTGGGCTGTGTGACAACCCCTCCGCTCCCCCTGCATCATCCCTCGACAGGTTTGTCTGGTGTCCAGTGAGATCTGTTGTTTCAGAGATTTGGGGGAAGGGCTCGGGGACAGGCTCAACACCATCCAAACACCTGGCTCTGCCCAACTACAACAAAGAGAGAGTGAATGAAGACAGCTGAAAAAAATACTCTAAGGAATTCCACTCACCCACATGGCCCACTGCTTCTCATTAAATAGCTACAGGCCTCCATATTAACATATGCAAATCCAGCTCTATGAGTGAAGATTTAGGATACAAAGGCCCTTTCCCCTTCCCAATCTGGTCAAAGGAGTTCCCCGTGGGTGAAGAATTCTCACCAGTTCCATTTTGATTCTACCAAAAAAAAAGGTTTGTGGCCCTGGCATCCCCTTTCCTAGAGGGAAAATAGGGAAAAGGAGTTGCAAGGGAAGGATAGAGAAAAGATCCAGTAGGAGCGGCTTCTTCTCTTCAGCGGTGTGGATAAACGGATTAAATTCCCAGCAGACATTCCTGGGTGGCCATCCTATTGGCTGCTGGGTGCACGGAGAAAAAGCCAAAGCATCGTGGAGAAGGAAGGACAGACCCAGAGGTTATAATTAAGTGTTTGATGGGTCATGGAGATGCTGCCTCTGAGGCACACATGAAGATGAAGCTTGGATGCAGGGATCAGACACTCAAGAATGAAGTTCAGGAGTCACCAGGGTGGAGCTGGCCAACCCAAGTTACCTGGAAGGAGGGGAGAAAAAGAGAAGCCATACAGAGACAGATGAGCCAGAGTTTCCGTGCTGTAGGGGTGAAGGAAGACAGCCGAGGACTTGGGGAAGAGGGCAGTGCCTGAGCAGAGAGGTAGGTGCCATAGAGGAGCCAGCTAAGTACCCATGTGCCACCTCCCCATAGAGCCTGGGGCAGTTGTTTTCCTCCTTCCCCCATGGATAAGAAAATGGCTAGAGAATGGTGTGCTGCTTCCTGATCATTAAGCAATTTAATGAACTCCAAACTCCAGAGTGCAAGAGACATGGTCCTGCCTTTCTCTGAAGGAGGGATGTCCATTTGGTCTTTCTGAATGGGTAACAATAGCCAAGGACACTGTGGGCACGACTTCCCCTGCACAGGGCACAGGCAGGGACTGCAAAGTTTGTGGCCCTGCTCTGTGCTCTCTGCAGGCACCCCTGGCCCACACCCTGCTGGGCACCTCTGAAGGGTGCAATCTGCTAAGGACACAGGGGCTGTTGGGAAAGCAGCCGCCCTTTGTGAGGGAGGAGGTTTGCATTTTCAAAGGCAACTATTAAAGAACAAAAAGCCTTTCCTGTTAGAAGGATTCTGGGATGATAGCAGAATGCCAAACAGCTCAAGAGAGGTGAGACTTTTTTTTTTTTTTTAAAGAAGGACAGAAGTGTCATTCGGGCTCCCCATACCATTCAGAACCCATTTTTCTATTTTACTTCCTCTCATATTGAGGTCATCCCTGCCTACAGCGCTTCCTTCTAGATGATGTCTGTCTCTCTTATTTCTAATTCTTTTTCCTTTGCCCCCTTTGGTGTTTTCCCTCTGTGGGGAGTCAGAGCTGGATAGAGGGCCCTTGGGGACAGGCCCACTGTTCCTTAGTCTCCAGCTCCTGGCTTCCTGCCTGATGCATAGTGGGACCTCTATATGGACTTGTTGCTGGAAGGAAGGAAGGAAGGAAGGAAGGAAGGAAGGAAGGAAGGAAGGAAGGAAGAAAGGAAGGAAGAAAGGCAGGGAGGGCGGAGGAGGGAAGAAAGGAAGTAGGAGGGAGGGAAAGGAAAGAAGGAAAAAAGGAAAGGGAGAGAGGGTCAGGCTAGATTTCCTTTTCACTTTCCTTTCAAGGCCCAGGGAGGGAGGACCTCACACCACCGGGATCCGCGATCCAGGGGGAGGCTCCACTGGGAACCCGCTCAGGGCCCGGGCCAGGCCCGGCAGCGGGCAGGGAGGCCGCAAGCCCTGTCTGAGCCTCACCTCCCACCCTCAGCCGTGACGCTTGGACGGAGTGAAGCCGGGCGCTGTCCCCTGGGCCCCTCCACGCGAGCCCCGTTCCAGCTGCACGGAGGCGAAGGCGCGGGGCCAAGAGTGGGGAGGAAGTGCCCGGCCGGAGGGAGCCGCAGCGCTAACGTGCCGCCGGGACGGGGTTTACGGTCCGATCTGACCATAAACCCTCTCTCCTGACAGGGCTTGGAATCCATCACTCCGGCTGCTCCCCGAGCAGCTGACACATTGCAGTAACGCTTCCCCAAGAGCCAAGGTCTGCCGGTTCCAGCGGGGGTGGGGGAAGGAGGGCGAGCGGGGAGCCGCCGACCTCGGAGGTCGCAGCCTCCAGGGCACCCCTGGGTCGCCGGCCCCGGGGGCCCGCGGCGCTGGTTTGGTAACTGCTTGCCTCTGGGTGGAATTCGATTAACCTGGCAAGGGAAACTCATTTTCTCTCCACTGAAAGCTTTGAGTGGCATGTGGTGTATGTCTTTTATTAATAAAATCGAGAAAATGGAGTCATTATTGCTGAATAATTGTAGCTCTTTTGCTAGGCCGACTCTTTCAAAGCAGAGGTGTTGCGGGTGGGGCAGGGAAAAGTGATAAAAGGGGACCTTGATATGAACCGGTGGGGAACCACCTGTGTGGGAGGCACCGCGTAACTGAGTGACTCTCACACGGCTCAGTCCTTACAAAAATCAGAGCAAGCGTGGGCAGGGAACCTCTCCCAGCTACCAGACTGCACCGCGGCCCTGGCGCCAGCTTCAGGAATCAGGTGACCTTAAAGCAGGGGCCTACTCTCCAGCATACTCCCTTTCTTTCTTTTTTTTTCCCCCGGAAATCAAAGCTCATATTCCTACCTTGCTTAGCTCACAGGGCTGTTGTAAGAATCCGGTGACATCCACCATGGATTCTAACCTCCCTTAACTTACGAATCACTCAGCTCACGATGCTGGATATTGTGCTAGGCGACACTGTGCAAAAGGGAATCAAATTCAAACCTTGCCTTCAAGAAGCCTATCGTTTAGTGGGCATTGTGTGGAGGTGGGGACACAGAACACTAGAGGGAAATGATAACAGAATGTACGGTGGGGGACTCTGGGTGTCCCTTGTGCTTCCGAAAGCCAGGGGAAGGCTTATCCCTAGCTGCCTGGAACTGGTAAGAGGAGGTGGCCTTATGACACTGGAAAGGTGAGCTGCAAACTGGAGCCATTCCATGGTACTTTCCAAATGTGGCTATGATGTGGTGTGCATGATCTTGATGGCAGACCATGGCACTCCTGTCTGAATGAAATTATCGCTGTGTGTGTTTTATGACCAAAACTGCCCAGCGAGCCTGTAAAAGGAGGGCACTGGAGTCAAGGAGACACTGGCCAGGCTGCCTCACCCCATGTGGAAGGCAGCATCCTCACTGCCTCCCTGAGCCATTTACGCCACCCCGGTCCACTGTGGATAAAGAACGTCCCTCAGACCACAACCAGGATGTGGCTGGAGGCCCCAGGAGGGCTGTTAGACTGTGATATTTTAGGTTTGCTGGAGAAGAGACCAGGATGAGTTGACAGTTTGAAGATGGCAGGAGGGAAGGTGGTGGCCCCCAGGGGCACAGGAGGGAGCCTGACCAAGAGTCTGCGGATGCTTCAGTGCTTCAAGGCAAGAACGCCCGAAAGGCAAAGCAGGACACTGACACTTTAGGAACATGTCCATCTTTCTGCTCTCGACTTTTCCTGTCTTTTCTTTTGGGCCTCTTTCACTATTAGGTAAGGGTTTTTTTAAAAAAACAAAAAAAAAAAAGATGCCAAGCTAAGCTGTAGAAAGCCTGAACTAAAATTTTTCCTCTGAGATCTCATGCTGTTGGGAGACACCACTGCGGTGACAAAAATGACAAGGGCCATTCTCTGGTAGTGCTTAGAAGGATGGTGCCCAGGGGGCCAAAGGCCACTCAGCAGACTTTCTCCTCCTGAGATGCTTTCAGTTCAAAACTGGAGCATTTTGGTATTCTTGTGTGTTTATCTTAGACAGAAAGCCATTTCACTTCGAATACCTATAAGAAACTAGACCAAGGCTGAGTACAGGGAAAGTGTCTCCTGCAAGGAGAGAAGGCCTGGTATAAAGGGTGAGGCTCGTGGCTGGGACCTTCCTAATTCGTGCTTCTATGGACCCTGGTTGTTGGTCTGGCTGCTAATGTGGGGGTTGGGGGGTACACTCCTGCCCACCCCACCCCCCAGCCTCAAACAGAGCATCAGTTTCCTGGAGGAACTAGGGAGAGATGTTTATCCCTCACCTCTAGGCCTCTATTGAATTCTGATTCAGGCCACACAGGCCTAAGAATCAATAGTTTTAATCATTTCAAAAACTAGCCCCACTCTGGGTAAAATTACAATGCGCAAGAAGCTCAATGGAGCTTAAAGGCCACAACCTCATTATCATTTCATTAGATTCACATTTCAGCAAGATGGAAAGAAATGTTCTCACACACCCCTGCCCCCTCCGTCAGCTCCACTGGCCTCCCCTCCCCTGGCCCTGTGGAATCATGGTGCAGGACAGCGATGGTTTACAACAGCTGTCAGCCCCCAGAGTCACTGGCCCACTCCCAGCATGCACTCTTCCCAAGGAGGAAGCTCCATGCAGTCACTGGAGACCTCGGCGCAAATCAGCACAAATGCCTCCCAAATCAAGTTTGGGATCCTGGGAAGTTTAGTAAAAACAACCCTGCTGTCAGTTTGGCTTCTCGCAGCTGGAGGGGTCAAGTCATCAACACAGCATAAACCCAGGCCAGTAGAACTTTGTCCTGCCCTGGGCCCCAGACGCCCTCTGGGAAACAAAGGGTTTGAAAATGTCTTAAACTTTTCCAGTTTGTTTATTTTTCAACATTTAATGATATTGTCCATGCAAGGAGCAGAGCCCTCACTCCTGCTAACAATTAAAGAGGTTCTCTAATTTAAGAGAGAATGATTTTAAAAGAAGAGGGAAAACTTGTACAGGAAACAAAACAAATAATTCACACTGAGAACATATATGCAAAGGTGGGACTTGAGGAACCCCTGGTTGGGCAGTGTGAGTACAGAGGACAAACTACCTGTGAGGATGAGTCGGGAGAAGGCTGACAGATGTCAACCAGACCTCCCCAAGGGGCCACCACCACCAGTTTCATGATTGTGACTTATGTCTATGAACCAGCGTCCTCAGACTTCACCATCCCACAAGTCCAGATGAGTTCTCCTGTACGAGATGAGCAGATTTCACTGTGCCTGCTCCCGTCTGCTGCAAGCTTGCTCTATGATTTAGGGCACCTCGGGCATAGCCCACATGTGCTCTCAAACAGGACTGCCACTGAGAGCAGATGCCACATCTTAACTGAAGTTCTCTGTCTTCACTCTGTTCTGTTCTTTGAAGGTGCTGCCTGTGGTCACTGCAAGGTAGGCCTTGCTGCTGAAGGCCCTGTGACAATGCTGCCCCCAGGCCCTTCATGAGGTCACAGAAGCTTCCGCAAGTACAGCACCTGAAGCTCTGGAACAGCAGTATGGAGCCGGCAGCACCATCAGCGCACTGGGGCCTCCATATGCTCTGCTGTGTTCTCCCACACTGTCACACCTGCTCACCTGGGCACCCCGCAGGACTGGCTTCCATGATTCTCATAGGGTAGAGAGGGTAGAGGGGCAGGAGGTTGTGGTGAGGTTATATTTACCTCCCCTACTGCTAACAGATGCCTGGGCCCCAGACTTCTCCAAATCTAGCCCATACATCTGAATCCCTGGGCTAAAGCTGAGATTTCGCCTCTGAGTCCTCTCAGGCTGCAGTTCTCCACCTCAGCTGTAGAGTAGAAATTACCTCGGGAGCTTTTAAAAGTCCTTCCACCTAGGCCACATCCCAGATCAAGTAGTAAAAATTTCTGGGCATTAGTAATTAAGTTCCCCTAGGCAATTAACATGCACAACTAAGGTTGAGCACTCTTACCTTAGAGGATTGAAAGGAGGATAGAAAGGATCGGGAAGGGAATAAGAAAAGGATGGTCAAAAAGGCCAAACTTGGAACCCTCTCCTGGGATACAAGGGGGCACATGTCAGTCTGAGGCGGTGCCACTTCCCAGGACACACACTGAAAAAGCCTAATGATTTCACTGCCGAACCTGCCAATGACTCGCACTGCTGTTGTCAGATTGTTTCGGATGAGTCAACATGTTGGGAGAGTCACAGGACATAAGCGCTGGCCAGTTCACTGTTAGTGACACTCCTGTTCAGACCTGGTGGCATTGGCAGTGTCTAAAAGGTAGCGCCTCATCAGGGCCAGTCATGGAGAGAGGCGAATCTGATGATTGTCAGCGCTTCAGGATCAGCGCCTGATCTGTAGATATCTAGAATGCCCCAGACAGCTGGCTACCTGCTCCAAGGACAGGTGTGACCAGGAACTGGCCCACGTTGGCTAGGTGTTCAGAGAGTTCATTCATTCATCCACTCATCCATCCATCCATCCATCCATCCACTCACTTATATCTGAGCATGTCAAAACTACGTATGAAGGACCTCAGACAGTATATGCAGCCTGCTGGTTGCTGAGCTTTGTTTTTAGCTCAGGAATGTGGGGTCTAAGTGAAACCGTATGGAGGCATAAACAAATACAAAGCGAGCTGTTCTAGCTGAAGTAGGGTAGGAGGCCTGGCCCTGGCCCTGGCCCACTGAACCCCCACTGGGGGGGGGAAGGTAGGGGGAAGAGAAGCTTCACTAGATTCTCCTGTTTCAAGGAGAAACAGGTTTGAAAACCTCTCATTTTAGTAAATGAGTCCACAGCAGGGTGATTGGTTCTTACCAGAGTCACACAGATTTCACATAGCACATTTGGCCAGGCATGGGAGAATACAGAGCAGGCGGACACACGGCCCCCAGTGGGAAGAAGCCCTCAGGATAGATGACACCTCTAGCTCACATGCTGAATGAAGTTGTTCCCCTCAGTTTAATCAGAAAGCCCTGGCTGGGATGTCCCCAGGGCCCCCAGGTCTGATACTCATTTGCAGTGTAGCAGGTGCCACTCTGCCAACATCTTCTGTGGTGTTCTGGCTATTTACCAGGTTGTTAAATATTTTGAATAGCACACTGCAATCCCACCACCAAAGTTTCCCAAGTGTGATTAAAAGCCAGATAGCAAAAGAAATAGCAAGAAGAGGATCCGTAACTGTTCTCATTGCTACTATTTGACACTAGATCTTCCTGAGATCTTTCAGGAAGTGGGGAGACCCTTCTTTCCAGGGATATTTCTGGGTGTGGTCTTCCAGTCACTGTCAACAATGCATCTTGGGCCCAGCGTGGCCAGGCTTGCTTCCAAGGTAGATTAAAAGCCATAGAATATCTCAGGACAAAGCCTGTGGTTGTCAGGAGTCAGGCAGGACAAGTTTAATCCCCAGGCCTTTCATTTGCCAGTTGTGCTGTGCTTGTGAGGCACGCTCTTCTGTGATCTGCAGCACCTATATGGATGCTATCAGTTCTCAGACAGAAATCGCCCTTGGCCGAAGGCATCCATAGTCCTCTCATTTTTATGTCCATTCCCAGAAGTACAAAGACCCAACCCCATTGCTCCTAAGGATAACGCCTTTGAAGGGCCACCCCAAGACCTGTGACCCCATGGAAACAGTGAGGCCTTGGGAGCATACTTCCTGCAGTTCATCAGCCCCTGCTCAACCCTGTTCCGCGACCCACCGGCAGAGGGCTCGGAGGACATAACCCAGCTCACCTGCCCTGGGAGCCTGACCTTTGGCACTACTCATCTGTGAAATGGGGACAGAAATTTCTGCCCAACAATTTTGAGAGGTTAAGTGGCACGCTGCTCACCAAAAATTTCCTCTCTCCCCCAGTGCCTAGCACGCAGTAAATGAGCTGCACATATTTCTTTGCTTCCTCCTTCTCTCCATTCCTTCTTCCTCCAAGTGTGTGTGTGAACTTCCCTGAGTGTCCCCTGTACTCCACGAAAGACATCTGGCTGTCTGCTCATTGGTAGAGCAGAAGTAACTAGCACAGCCTTCCTAACATGCAAGTGCCCTGCCCCCACACCAGCACACAGACACAGAGGCACACAAGCAGTGTTGCAGAATCATACCACCTTTGTGGTATATAACTCTATAAACACCCAAAGCTGTACACCATCACCCCAGTGCACAGAGAATTGTTTTGGTAGAGATCCATGTATCAAGAGACATGAGACAGCACAGGAAAGAGAGATCATTTCCTGGTGATGACATCAGGAGGACTTCATGAAGGAGGTCACCTTTGTCATAGGCTTTGAAGGATGAGTAGAAATCTAGAGAGTATGGGAGTGACTTTCTAGGCCAAGGGAATGCTATGGAAGTAAACTGGGAGTTAGGAAAACAGAGAACATGTCTAGGCCAGTCTCCAGCCTGGCCGAAGGCAGTTTCATACCTGAGGATAAGGGGTGGAACCAAGGGTGGGAAGATGGTTTGGGACGGAGTGGGTGGAGCCTTGAGTGCCAAGCTGAGGCCAGTAAGATTCCGTGGATAGCCTCTGAAAGGTGGAAGAGAGCTGTTCACACATCAACTATGGGGAGGACTGAATGGGAAAGAGATTGGGGTCAGGAGACAGGTGAGGAGGCTGTGGGAACAAGCTGGAGAGAATTCCTCCTGGGCTAGGGGCTGAAGAGCCAGGATGGAGGAGTGCAGCATAGGGGCCTGGGCTCTTTTCTGATGACTGTTCTTAACCCCTTCAGGGCCCACTGTGCAGATACTGTCAGCTCTTGGTTCCGGAGCAGGTGACAAGTGAGCTCACTCCCCAGCAATTGTTTGGGGAAGTGAAAGAGGAAACTAACCTCAAAATAAAGTGCCTGACTCACTGTTTCTGAGTGACCGTGTACAGGGACATTCTCTGAACCTGCTGCCAGCCACCTCCTCTGCCCACGCCTTACCTCACAGGAATGCAAACGCCAACAGGGAGTCCTATGCACAAAACACCCAGACACCTCAAGAAACAGGACAGGCACATGCCCACTTCCTTCCTCTCTTGCTGTAGGTGCCTTGGGCAAATCACTTACATTTCTAGGCCTCAGTCTTCTCATCTATAAAATGGCACTCATAACCATCACCACCCCATTTGTGGGACTTTTATGAGATCAAATAACCCAATAAAGTAGAACGTACCTAAAGCTCCTTGGGAGCAGGTACCACAGAAAGGCAGGGTATAATTGCTTGTATTGTTGTGTAATTGGTTATTAGTACTGCCACCTCCTGCAGACTTGCGTGTTTGCCTCATTCTTCTTTCATAAATAATTTCCCAAATACCTCCACTTGTTTAGTGTGGGCCCTGCACCAGAGGCTTCTACTGATACCTCCCACCTGAGTCAGATCCTACGAAATCCAGGAGGGCTGCAGGGGACACCAGAGGGAGATGATTCACAGGGCTCCGGTTTTAGGCAGCAAGGTGCAGTGACTCAGGGAGGGACTTTCTGGGTGCAGAGGAATGATGACCACTCGCTCCTCTAATTTCTGTAAACTCTTGACTGTGTCCCCTCAAATCCTGCCACTCCTCATCCTGGGATACCGTCTGGTCCTGCTGCCTAGATGTCTAACCGTGTAGCCACATGACTCAGCAACTGTGTGACTTGCAAGAGTCCTTAAGCTTTCTCATTTCCTTGTCTCTAAAAGGGGATCAATGACCTCAGAGCTGCCTGCCTTACAGGGCTGATGTGAGCAAAGGTGCTGGTGTTATGGGTTCTATTTGGATGTTCCCAAGAGCCTCATGTGCTTGGAGACTGGGCTTTTAAAAGGTAACTGTGTTGCGGGGGCTTTAGCTGATGTGCTCTTAGGTGGGATCTGGTCAGAAGAGGCAGGTCACCAAGGGCTTCATCTCCCAGCCCAGCTTGGTTGATTCTCCTCTGCCCCCCCACCACTATGGTGTGAGCAGCTTCTCCCCCCACCAGGCCCCTCTGCCATAGGCTCCTTGCTTGCACTCAGCTGACCTTGGGCTATAGCCAGGAGCCAGAATAAAGTTTTCTTTCTTTAATTTTCAGGTGCCAGAAATTGCATCTCAGTGACAGGACAGTGAGTAAAACAGGTAAGCTAAGGTCACAAGGCTGCTTGACAACTAAAACTAAGGTGGGATAGCCTGCTAGCAGGCACAAGGGCTAGAGTTTGATCCCTGGGCCTGTTGTGCTGGCCCTGCCTGCAGGGCACCCTGAGACAGCAATTGAGACTGGGCATGGTGGTGCACACCTGTGATCCCAGCTCTTGGGAGGCTATAAACAGGCAGATCACTACAAGTTTGATCTAGTAGTAAGACCCTGAACACCCTAAAATACAGAGAAAAAAAAAATGGTGGCAGTGGTGACAAGAACCTTGCTCTGTTGTGGCCATAAGAGAAGATGTAGGGGATCCCAGGAAGCCAGAATCAAAGCTCTAAATCTGGGCAAGGGGCTCTTGAGCTCAGCTTGATGTCTCTCCCAGGGTTCTGATAAAAATTCCTCTTCTCCCCCCAAGCACAAGCCAGAAGACTAGGACCAAGCATGGGAGTCACTGTCTTCCATCAGCCTGGAGCTCAGTTGTTGCACTCTTTCCAAGTGCCTGGATTTTCTGAATAAGAGTCAGAGACTAGCCTGTGACAGTGACACTCAGTTATCATGACTACCAAAGGCCAGTGGGGGGGTGAAGGTAGTCACCTAGTGATTAGAGCAAAGCGAGGGCCAAGCTACTAAGGGCTCCGGTTCCTTTGTTTGGGAAGCCTTTTTTTTTTTTTTTTTTTTTTTTTCTTCAGTACTGGGGATTGAACTCAGAACTCTATGCTTGTCAGGCAGGCACTTATTCCATTGAGCTATCTCCCCAGCCCCAGGCCACAGAGTTTGGACCACCCAGCAGGGCCACCCAGTCTCCTGGGCAGCAAGTGTCCAGCAGGAGCAAACACCAGGCCAGGGGGAACGTCCTGCCTGTTGACTCTGGCTTGGGTCCCCTGTCTACTGCTGGATGGAAAAGGGAACAGAGCGATCCCGAGAAGCAGCTGAGAAACATCCACCATGGTCAAAATCCTATGACATTTTCCCTTTGGGAGCCATTGTGCTGGGAAGGCAATAGGACTGGTGGACTGGTGAATTCCAAGGGCCCTGAAATAATTTCTTCGCATGCACCAAAGGTTGAGACCATCAGAATTTATTTTGTCTCTGCCTCTCTGCTTTTACATGTTCTCCAACTCCAAATGATTTTCTACCTCATCAGCTTAGGGTTTAAGCCTTCCCTTTCACTTGACTCATCAAACCAGACCCTAACCATGCTTCCAGACTCTAGCATGGTGGCCCGGCTCCTGTGTGTCTCTGTATATTGGGGTTCACTGATGAGCGTAGGGCCCCCCCGACGCAATCACCTTTCAAAAGCCCAACCTCTGCACACATGAGCCTTTGTGTAGGGGAGGGGGAGACAATATAGTATTGATCTGTATCATGGCAGAGATCTTGTCTCAAAATTTAAAATGAAAAAGGGGCTCAGACATAGCTCAGGGCAAAGGCCCTGGGTTCAATCCCCAGTACCACAAAGAATAAATGTATTAATAAAGTGCAGGACTCAGTGCTTGCTACTCAGCAAGTATTGTGTCTGCGTTGGCCCCTTTTGAAAGTCCTGCCCCTGCCCAGAGGAGCTGCAGAGCTGCACTGAGAGACTGGCCTCCATTGCTCTGTCCACTGCCATCGCCTCAGCTGCATCAGCCCTTTTCTTGTTCATTTCCCCCTGGCTTCTTGGTCACACAGAAGCTTGTGGGAGCTTGTGGATCCACAGAGCCAGCATCCACCCTTCTCAGAAATCCTCAGTCCTCCCCACCTGCTTAGGCTTGAGATCCTTCCACCCAAAGAGAAGTCTTGTTTTTCAAACCTCTGTTCAACAACTCCCATTCTTCATGAAATATGGTGGAGTGGAAGACAGCCTCTAGGATCAGGAGGTGCTGGGCTTGAACCCCAACTTAACCCACACCAAACCTTGTGGAAGTTACTTCTCTGCTTTTACTCTCAGTTTCCTTGAATGGGAAATGAAATAAACAGCCCTTCCTCCTAGGACAAAGTTAAGGAGAAAGCAGAATGGTAAACCCAAGATGCTTGGGGCAGTGCAGCTACACAGAGCTGCTCAGTCACTCTCTTCCTGCTCCCAAAATACTCCAGTGGCTGTGTCTCCTGGCTGTGTGTCCTGGCTACAGCCATAGTGAGCTCTTTCCAGGTACTCTTGGATATTTATCTTGTGTTGGTGGTTCTTTCATTCATTCGGCATTAGTTGGACATTTATATTTTTTCTTTTTTATGTATTTGGTACAGGGTCTTCCTACATAGCTTGGACTTGTAATGATCCTTCTATCATAACTTCCCCAGTGCTGGGATGACAGGCATGCACCACCACATCCAGTCTCGGTGGCCAGCTCAGTGTGCCTGGGGATGGGGCCAGCATGGCATATGGTGCCAGGGATTGAACTCTGGTCCCTGCACTTGCCTAAGCAGGCGCTTGGTCCACTGAGCTATCTCACCAGCCCTGGACATTTATCTTTCAGGCTATTCTAGGCCCTGGGAATGACCAAGACTATATCCAAGGAAGATCATATATGTGTGCAGTTAATCTTAAGGTCCTGTGGTGTCACTGTGGGTGCATGTATACAAGGGACTTTAGCTCACCGCATGACAGTGACTTGTGCTGCTCTTGGCAGTCAGTGGCCCGAGCAGCCTGCCAGGCACTGTCCTGAGTACTGGGGTTTAGAGCCTTCATCCTCAAAAGGGCCAGGGGCTGGTGAGGGAAACAGACAGCATGTAAGGATTATAGCAACTAGACAGTGGCCCTGTGCCCCGATGGTGTCCTACAGGAGGAACACAGGGAAGCTGAGGAGTAAGGCAGACTCCCTGGAGCAAGTGGCATCTAAGCCTTGAAGAATGGGTAGGGAACAGCCGCTGACCAAGTCAGGGACTCAGCTGTCCGGGCAAGCTGGGGAGCAAGAGGGCCAGGTGCAGAACTGGAGGACTACGAGCAGCTCTGTATGGCTGGAGGTGCAGGCAGAAAGTTCCACCTTCAGCCACCTTCCCTACCCTCCTCCCCTCAGCACCTGACACCTTCCCTGGTCGGAGCCCTGGAGCTGCCATTCCAGTGGTTCCCTTTCACCGTATCTCAGAGGAGTCACATATCCCCTGTGACTCCTCTAAATAAGCCCCTCCTAGCCTGTGAGCCCTCCTCTTGAGGGACAGGGACACTGCAGAAGGGAAAAGGAAGACTCTGAGAAGGCCTTTAGGCTGGGCAGGAAAGAGGCACAATCCCTCCAGCTCACTCCCTGTGCAAGCACTCTGACCAATGGCCAGGATTAGCCTTGGGTGTAGGTTCCTGCAAAGTAGTTGTGACAGCTGGTAGAGATCAGCAAAGCGCTGCTAACTAGGCCAAAGCCTCCCCACCCTCCGCTCCTCTGCTCACCTGCTTTTCGCTAAGTCCCCTCAGGCCCCTGCTCTGCCAAATCTGTTCCTGCTAATTTGGTCAAGGTGAAGGTCCCCTCGCCTTCCTGGAGTTTTACCGTGTAGCAAGCAAACCATGTGAGATTCTCAGCACATCCTGCATTTGCTGAGACACACGTGTGTGCAGCTAACACACTCATGGACACACACGTGCACACTCACGTGCCTGCCTCTCCCACACTCTAGCTCACAGTGCCCATGTACACACATAGACACACCACCTCCCCACACAACTGCTCAGTCACACACACACACACACACACACACACACACACACTTCTGCTCTCCCTTTACTTTTGGGGAGAAGTAGCCCCTTAGAAGGTTCTGAGCCTCCAGCCAAGGGACGTCCAGCCCCACACCAGAGAGCCCTGGTACCTCTCGCTGAGAAGGTAACAAAGAGTTAAGAGAGAACATTTCCAGGGAGTTTGCCTCTTAATCAACACAGTTAATTCTTTTCCTTTTACAAACATAAATTCTTGGCAGTCAGTAACCAAGAAAGAAAGGAGTAAGAAAAAAACCTTAACCCAACATTAGTCAAATCTTAGCCTCTTCCTATTTTTTTTCAAGTTAAGACCCCAGGGAATTCAAAGCAATGAGAGAAATCCCAGCCCAGATGGAATGTTTTTGCTAATATACGTCTGCAAGTTATTTAAATGTATGTTTAAGTGTGTGTGCATGAGAGAGAGGGAGAAAGGGAAGGAGGGAGGGAGAGAACATGAGAGGGGCAGTGTGGCTGAGTGAGTGTGTAAAATGTGTGCTTGTGTGCGCACGTGCACATGTGTGGGTCAGGCACACAGAGCAGGACAATCACTGTCTCCTTCGACTGAGCCCCAGCTGTCCTGTAGCCCCAGCTCTCCTGTCTAGACATGAAGCAGAACGAGGCCATTACCCAGGACTGTCCTTGTCCCTCAACTTGTGTCTCCAGGGATAGAACCTCTGGCCCTGCCCCTCGGCTGCAGATGGCCTCAGAGCCATGTTCTGCTAACCATACCTATTTCTTGCCCAGTTTCCTGCTCAGCCACAAGGTCTGGGGCTGCAGTTGAAGGCATGAGGAAGAGGGATAGTGGACAGGACCAAGCCCCATCCTCAGAACCACTCCCCACCGCCGCTCCTCCAAGAATGGTTCTGCCCCATCTTGAGGTGGGGCTCAGGCCCTGTTCCTGGCCTCTTGCTAGCTCTCATATCTAAAGACATCCCCAAAGATCTTCAGACCCCAAGGTCTTCTTGCCTGCCCCCTGCAGAATCCCTGCAGATGACAAGCCTGACCCTTACCTACAGGGTCCACCCCAGCAAGACTCCCCCAACCTCCCAGGGGCACCCTGGCTGATGCTGGGGTGCAGAGGCCTGCAGGCAGCCCCCCAGATCCCCACCTGCCCCCAGCTCCCTCTCATAGGCTCCCTTTTGCACTGACTTTAATTCTTTTAATCTTTCCTCTGAAATTGCTCTTCTGGCCCTGTAATCAGCTGTGTGGGTTCCAACTTCCTGATTTCCAGGGGGAGATTAAGCAGCTTTCTCCAGCCAAAGGCACTTTGGAGGCTTGGGCCACCCCTGGGCTGGCTCGGTCCCTCTCTAGCCAGGGAGCTGCTCTCACTCCTCCGAGGCCTGGCCCACCCTAAGTCCCAAGTCTTCCACATGGAGTTTCCCATACTCTGTGCTGCCCTGGTCCCCCAGAGTCCAGCCCTCTCCTGCCCTCCCCTCCGCACAGAGGTCTGTCAGCATCTCCAGCCAACTTGGGGCCAGAAGGCCAAGCTTTCCTCCACCACCCTTCCTTGGAGGGCCTTGGACTTGCAGAGGGTCCTGGGTCTGGCCACTGCCCACCCCCATCCTGCTTCTCTCTACTCCTTCCACCCACTCTTGGCCTCAGAGAGGCTTTCTGGAGAGTGGGGCCCTGTGTGGCCTCCCCTCACTGATGTACCAGCTCTCAGTTCTCACAGGCCACAGTTCCTTGCACATCAGCTGGTATCACCTTGGGATCTGGCACCCAGTAGAGTGAGCCCTGTGATTTTGAAATGATGCAAAATCAGGGTCAAATTCAGGGCCAGAGTGGGAGGTAGGTCCTGGGGAGGAAACACAGAGAGAGCTGCCAGTGCACTTTGGACTGTGTGGCATCTGAGCTTTCTGTGAGATGTAGCAAGTGGGTAATGACAGCACAGAACTGAATTCCAACATGGAAGAAATTATTCCTTAGAAAGGAATCTCAGAAGTAAGAAAAGGGAATGAAATCTTTCAGCGGGAAGTGTCCCGGAATGCTATGTGGCAGGGCCATGGCTTCCCTGGGAAATGGTTGGGGTCCTGAAGCCTCTGCACCTGGCTTCCCAAGGGCTAATGATGTCATAGGATTCTAGAATCCAGTATCAGCTGAGGCCTTCAGGAAACCCAGGAATCTCCCAATATTGTGTGCACAATGTGGCAGACATGGGGTAACTACAGGGGAGTCTCCTCAGTCTCCATCTTGGCCTCCTAGGATCTCACACCGCAAGGCTGAAAAATACCAGGCTAGAAGTTACCACAAGGTGACTTTGAGGCTGGCCAGAATGGAGCCGAATGGCCTCTGGTTGCAGCAAGGAAACTGTCCACTGCCAAGAGGGGAAGTGGCATACAGCAGTGAAGAGCTGTGCCCCTGTCTGTGCTGATGAAGCCATGTCGCCCTTCTGATTCACTGTTCCCTCTCCTGTACAAGAGCACAGTTGGGCTAGAGGGTCTCTGAGGAGTTCAGAAACATCCTGTCCACCAGGTATGAGGTGAACACCTGCAAGCCCAGCACTCTGGGAGGCTGAGGCAGGTAGACTGCAAGTTACTACCCATCCCAAGTAACTTAGTGAGAACCTACCTCAGCATAAAACAAATAAATTAGAAATTCATTGGGTGGTGGTGTAGCTCACTATGAAGGCCCTGGGCTCAGGCAGCAGTACTGGAAAGAAAGAAAAGAGCCAGCCAAATAGCTCAGCGGATTAAAGTGTCTACTTAGGCAGACACAGAGGCCAGGATTCCATCCCTAGGCCTGCGGAGCCAGCGGCCCTGGGCGGGTGCACTGAAATGGCGATTGAGACTGGGTTGCAATTGAGACTGGGTGTGGTGGTGCGTGCCTGTAATCCCAGCACTTGGGAGGCTGTAAACAGGAGGATCACTACAAGTCCAACCTACACAGTGAGACCCTGTACACCCTGTCCTAAATACAGAAAGAGAGAGAGAGAAAAGGAAGGACGGAGGGAGGGAGGGAGGGAGGGAGGGAGGGAAGGAAGAAGGAAGGAAAGAAGAAAGGAAGGAAGGAAGGAAGAAAGAAAAAAAAAAAAAAAAGAAAAAGTGAGCCTATCCTGTCCCCTGCTGGAGCTCCTGTAGGGAGAAGCGGTGATTATCTGAAAGCCACAGGGAGCGCTGGCATCACTCCCTCCCCACGATCCAAGACCACCCACTCAGGGGCTGTGCTGGGCTCCCTCCTCCCCAGAAGTCAGTTTCCCTACACCTTGAGGACCCCTGCTTTCCTGCTCCTGAGTGCTTTCAGAGAGGAGCTGGTCCTCCTAGGGGGCAGGAGGTGGGAACCCTGTCTCGGACACACCCTGCTCTCCTCTGGGTCCCAAGGCAGAGATGCCCTCTGGTGTTCTGGGACAGACATGATGTGGGGCCAGAGAACCCTATTTCTAGAGCTGGCCGACGTTCTAATGCTTCTGCTCCCGGCACGTGCCTGTGTGTGGGTGCACGGGCCTGTGTACAGATACGTGTGTATAAACACCAAGATGGCTGTAGCGAAGGGTTCATGAGGCGCCAACACCGACACCTGCCTGACAGCAGCCAAGCCCAGCCAGTGCTCCCAGGATGACGTCAGCAGCTCAGGTGCCTCTCCAGGCAGCTCCCTCACCTGTCACTTCCGCTGGTGGACTCCTGCCCAACTCCCCAGCCTCAAGCTGTCATCATCACCAACTCCTCCCCACCGCCAGGCTGTTGCTATATCCTCACTTCTTCCTCCGCAGCAGCAACTCAGAAATCTGTTCCTTTCTTGGTCTCTGCCTCCTCCAGTAGCATCCCCCTCAGCTTTCCCCAACTCTCTTTCTGGTCTTTTTGTCGTTTAATCTCTGCCTGGCTTAGCTTTACCCCTCTTCCTGCCCCACTGGCTGTGCTTGGGTTACAGAGAGCCAGCCTCCCAGCCCTCAGCCTCCATCTCCTGTTTGCTGTGTGTCTCCCTATATCTCCGTTCATCTCAGAGTCTCTCTGTAGATAGCATGGCTAGGCACTCTTTGGGGAAGAAATATTACCACCTTCTTTTTTCTCTAATCCCACTGTCCAGTTTGCCTCCAGGGCTAGGCTCAAAGCAGACAGGCAGGAGACAGCCGGGGAGGGCAAGGCCCCAGGCCCCAGACCCCAGGCTCCTCCACCCCCGCCCAGCCCGTGAGAACCCAACCCGTGGGCCCTGAGAACAGCTGGGCGGAGGAACCAGAGATGCAGCCCTGCCAGTTACTAAAACAAGTGGCAAGTGGCAGGCCTGGCTCATTTGCATGTTGGGTCTCTTTTACATAAATCTGCATGTCAAGCTGGAGGGCCCTGGAGCCAGGTAATGCAAAATGATGCAAAATAAATTAATCAGTGTGCCCTGCTTGCAGGTGTGAGCCAGCCCTGTCTTCCAAGTGACAGAGGGAACCCAGAGGAGTTCAGGGCCTTGTGGGTGGGGGCGGCACAGGGCAGGTTGCCCACTTGGTGCTGGCCTGCTGTGTTTGTTTTGGGCTGTGAATGGCCCAAGGAACAGCCTACTGCCCAGCCTGGCTCCAGAATGACCCTGAAAAGGCTACCTGGTCCAGAGAGGAGGGCTTAGGGCTCTCTTCACCCAAGGGGAAGGCTGAGGGGCATGGAGTAGGAGGGGCTGTTCAAGGCTTCCCATTTCTGGCTCTCTGTGGCAGTGCCCTGGCCAGAAGCCAGCATCTAGTTCTCAGGAATAGCTTCTGTGCTCCTTGTCACCGCCCCAGAGTGGGTGAGTGCTCCATCTAGGGTCCACCGAATCTGGGGGACCTGGGATGAGTCGCCAAGCTGCATCTTCACCCTAGTCTTCAGGAAGCACTGCTTCACCCACCAGCCAGCTTGGGGTGCCTCCCTGCCCTTCCTTCCCCTTTAGAAAAAGGACAAGGTATGGAGGAGGTAGTGAATTTTCCCTGCCTTTAAGGATTTGAGGCTCCCCCTTGGAAGGGGGTTGGATCTGGAACCCCCAGGCTTCCAAGAGATCCTTCCCCATGAGAGGGGATAGAGTGCGGTCCCTATGCCAAAGCCCACCCCACACCAGCTGTCTTCCCACCCAGCTCTGGTGAGGCAAAGGTAACAACCAGCACCTGGGGGTCCTCGAGCCCCAAAGACCTCAGCCATCCCACACACACTACAGTTTGGTCCCAGGGTCCCAAGCCCCTTCTGTGGGGCCTGCTGTGACTGCTCCCATTCTGCTCTGCTTTGGTACATAATGGAGCTCTATCCACCAGGTAACATGGACTGTGGGTAGTGCTGGTCATCTCCTGGGGTATGTCCTGCTTTGTAGCCCAGGGTGAGATAGCTGGTACCATGAGCTAGGGGATCAGGGAGATAACTCAGTAGAATAAGTGCTTACCTGGAAAGCACAAGGTCCTGAGTTCAATCCCTGGTACCTCAAAAAAAAATTCGCTAACCCATGAGTGACAAGAGTGCCCACCTCACACCGTCCTATGAGGCTTCCATGAGATGAGGCAGACAGAGCACCCACACTGCACCTGGCACAGGGTACCATTCTCAGGACTGCAGCCAGGCCAGCCTGGGGTGGGATGGGGGGACGCAGAAGCAAGTCAATGCTCTGTGGCCACTTTGTTCTCCCCTCTTCTGCCTGCTTCCCTCTCCCCTCCCAGGCACATGTGCCAGAAGGAACATTTAAGACAGGAGCACTGCCTTGCTGCTCCTGGCTCCTGCTGACGACTGAGCCTGTGTGCTTGTCCTCTTGTAGCCTCCACTGCCATCGTGCAGAGCTCCTCAGAGCTGCTGACACTCAGTGTGTGCCCACTCACCTCTAGCCCTGCCTTGGCCAGGCCAGCCACTTCCGGATCCTGGCTGCTTGTTGCCTGTCCTCATGCAGAAGCAGCTTCCTCCTGTGTGCTTGCACCCTCTCTGCTGAGGGCTGAAGGAGAAGGGCTTCACAGGAGACTCCACCTGAGAGGTCCATGTGTGTGTCCAGCTCTCACTGGCAGGGGAGAGAACCCCCTTCCTCCAGACTCTGCTCACCCTGCCTGCATGACACAAAAGGAAAATCACTGGCGACCTCGTGGACACTACAGCCCTCACACTCAGGTGCTTTTGCATTTCATCACTTCTATCTCAGGGACAGTGAAGATGCAGAAAAGTCCTGGGCATGTAGAGGAATGAATTCCAAGGTCCAAGAAGAGACCCCCAGGGATGTCTTTCACGCTAGGGACAACCTTATAGCCTCCCTCCACATGTGGGGGCCACTGCCTCTTATATTTCTCCACAAGCTGGTAGCCTACCTCAGCTGTCCAGAGAGAAGAACTTGAGCCTTGGGGACAGGATAGGTGGGGTAAAGCCTGGGAAAACTCAGGAGATGCTGAGTCAAAGAGCAGGAAAGTGGGGTCCCCTGCTAGCTGTACACTCTGGAAGCTGGAGCTCAAGTGCCACTTCCTGGCTGAGCCAGGGAGCAGGCCACTTAACCAACTCTCCCAACCTCTGACTCCTCCACCACAAAATAGATGTAAAAATAGTTCTCTGCCCACCAGGCTGTGTGAGGTTCTGTGGGGAGATGAAAGCACTCCGATGAGCAGTTCCACACAAACCTGGGGTCTTCAGGCGTGCATGATCCCAGGTGGCTCTGGTGCCCAATGTGATTGCCAGCCTGCCCCTTCGCCCTTGCTCCCACTCTGTGCCTAATCTGCTGTGGAACCAAAGGTGTCGGTCAGGCTTCTAAATATTTGCTTCTCATGGCCAGAACTTCACAAGTTTTATCAGCCTGGCTGATAAGATAATTTGTCCTGGTGGTGCACACCGGCACCTGGCATTGTGCGCTGCAGGTGACCTCTCAGCCCAAGCTTTTAATACCATCAAATCAACACTCAGGCTCTCAGCTTTCAGGCCAGGGAGAGCTTCAGAAATTAATTCTCTTTGTTTGTGGGTCTGATGTCTAGAGTTGACCAGAGACTCCCAGCGAACGCCTTTTATGCCAGCTCTCTGCTCCACTCCTTCTACCAAGTGCAGAACCAAAACAGTTTTGAAAAGACTTGAAGCAATCACCCTGTCTCCTTTAATTAAGCAGGAAATCTCCATATCTATTTCAGCCTTTGAAAAGTGAGACTTGGGAAGGCAGGTTCCCCTGACAGAAGGGAGAGGTGTATAGAATGAATATTCCATCTCTATTTTTCCTCATGTAATTTAATAAGTAGTCTAAGCTTGTCGTGGACCGGAGCTGCATGTAGCCACTAGGTGAACCAGGCCCATGTAATGCCGGGCTGTTCCCAGCAACAATGATCACATTAGAGCGGTTGACTGGTCAGGCAGCCATGAGGCGAGGTGGGCTGGGGTCAAAGTGGAAAGCTGGGGCCCATTTCACCTTGTTCAGTCACCTGTTATCACTGGATGATACGTCCTTCCTGGAACACGTGAGCCAGTCTGTCTCAGAGCCCCTGCATGGTCTGCATGGCAGCTGCCCACCCCCTTGATCTAGGGGCCCTGGCTTTTACCTCTCCAAGCTTCAGACATTTTTCTGGAACTATTATGGGGTTGCTCAGCCCTGCCTGGACCTACTCTCAGCAGACCCTCCCCTTTTTCCTTCCGCCCACCAGGGGCCAATCCCAAACTCTTGAGAAATCTGCTTCACAAAAATAAAGATCTCCTTCTGCTCCTGCAAAGGGACAAACGTGGGAATCTGGTGTGGGAATGCTGCTCCAGATGTTCACCCCTTTCTCAACATCTGCTGGGCTTCTGATCATCTCCAGAAGAAGCGCTTGCTAGGAAGAGGGAGGTGACACAACAGATTTTCCCCCCTAATCATAGAATTCTAGAGCTAGAGGCATTTCAGAGATCAACCAATCCAGTCCTCCCTTTTGTAATCTTAACAATTTTAATGAATAAATTCCTTTTACAGATGAATAGGGTGAAGTTCAAGGGGAAAAAATGATCTAAGTTCTAACAACTAATTAGACAGGAACAGTGGAGCTTTTAGCTCAAGATGTGAAATAAAAGCCATGCATGACAGTGTACTCCAGCCTGTAATCCCTATCTTCTGGGAGGCTGAGGCAAGAAAATCACAAGTTTGAGGCAAGCTTAGACGACTTAGCATTTTTAAAAATTTCTTCCTTTCTTTTTTTCTTTTCTTTCTTTCTTTTATTTATTTATTTTTCCCAGGACTAGAGATTGAATTCAGGCCCTTGCACTTGCCAGATAAGCGCTTATTGTACTAAGCCATCTTCCCAGCCCCTCTTTTTTTTTTTTTTAAACTTAGTGTTTTAGAAAGCTCTTGTCTCAAAGTTAAAAAAAAAAAAAAGAAAGTCCAGGGCCCCACCCCCGGAGCCCATTGAATCAGCCAATTTGGGGTGGGCTTGGTGGCGTATTCCTGTAATCCCAGCACTGGAGAGGCTGAAAACAGGAGGAGTACTATGAGTCCCAGCTGCATAGTGAAACCTGTACCAAATATGTTAAAAAGGAAGAAAGGAGAGAGAGAGAAAGAAAGAAAGAAGTGAAAGAGGCAGAAGCCTTCTATTACAGGAGTTGGTTCACACAGTACTAGGGCACAGAAGAAGTGGGTGTCCCTGCCCTATGAGATGTGGCCCTGCTTAAGGATTCCTTTTCCTCCTAGGATCCTTTAATTACACAAGCCAGCCTGCTCCCTCATCATGGTCCTCTGGAGGTGTGACAGGGGCGACATCACATTATAGTGGTCCAGAGAGGGGCCCCATATGGAGTGTCGTGAGACTTCTCGGGATATTGAATCTTCCTGGTGCCTCAGTTTGGGTCATGAACTGACTATATAGTCCATGCTGGCCTTGAAATCTCAGGAATCCTCCTGCCTCCGCTTCTAGGTCACAGAGTACAGGTGAGTGCACCACCACAGTGGCTACCTTTATTTTTCTTATGCCGGACTCTTTCTAGTTGCGTCACTGTGGCACCAGTCACTCTTGCACCTGTCTTTGCCTGGGTTGCCCTGCCTTTGCCTGCATAAGTCTCTCCTCACCTGCAGGGGGAGAGGGAGAACCAGAAGCCCAAGCCCTGGCTCTCCCGCCCAGCCCCCACTCATGCCACTCATCACACAAACTGCCATGCTAATCCCCTTTCCACATTGTGAAACCCCAGCCAGCCTCCTCTAACAGGGACTCAGTTATGTCTTGGCATCAAGGCACTGCCTGGTAAATCAGGGGCTGGATGAAAAAAAAAAAAATCTCAGCATTATTTTTTTTCTTTCCAAGACCATCCATTTATTTTTGTCTGATTTGGTGTCTGGGGCCCGGGAGATGGCTTAGTGGAATAAGTGCTTCCCTGGCAAGCACAAGGGCTTGAGTTCAATCCCTGGTTCTGCCAAAAGAAAAAAAGGCTTCATTTAAAGTGTCTGGTGCAATTCCCTTCTGCTCAGACAAATGGGGACTCTCAGTGAAGAGGAAAACAGAGCCAAAGTGAAGGGAAGGGCCAGGGGCTGCCTAGAGACTGATGAGTTCCTGGCCTCAGAACAGAGGCAGCCAGACAGTTCTCTTCCATGGTCCGGTCTGGCCTTGAGTTTCAGGAAAACACAAAGCGGAGCCTTCACTTGAGTCACAGGGCCCACGTTTCTTCTGTGCCTGAGTGTGAGTGAAGTAGGGAAACTCTGCTTGCTCTCCCAGGGGACCGTGAGACTGGAGTGTCAGCAGAGATCATCTGCCTCCAGCTCCCAGGTCCCCTTCTCACCCCCTTCACTGGCCCTGGATTTAGGGTTTTCATTCACTTTGAATAAGGAAACCTAGAAGAGGAAATATATAGGAACCGATGGCCTTAATTGTAGTACAACTGAAATAACTCTGCAGATTAATAGGGGCCCACAAAGAAGCCTGAAAGAATCAGACCAGAAGAAAACAAGAATTTTCTAAGAAACAGGCCCCTCAAAAGCCTGTGTAGAATCT
>PVKA01010438.1:29440-64531 GCA_004027165.1 Ctenomys sociabilis
TTTTTTTTTTTTTTTTTTTTTTTTTTTTTTTTTTTTTTTTTTTTTTTTTTTTGTCTTTTTTGAGACAGGGTCTCACTATGCAGTTCAGGCTGGCCTTAAGCTCACTTTGTAGCTCAGGCTGGTCTCGAACTCACAACAATCCTCCTGCCTCAGCCTCCCGAGTGCTGGGATTACAGGCCTGCGCCACCACGCCCGGCTGTTGGTAGGACTTAAAGATAAATTGTAAAGTGCTATACATACTCGGTGAGGCAAACTTCCGGGGTCTCTCTGTGTGTTCCTTTCAGTGTGCCCCACTGAAAAACAGATATGGTTGACTTTTTTAATTTTAATTTTTTTTTTTATTTATTTATTTTTTGTGGAACTGGGTATTGCACTCAGGCCCTTGTGCTTGCCAGGCAAGTGCTTACTCTACTAAGGTATCTCCCTGGCCCCTTTAATTTCTTTTTTTTTTTTTTTTGTCTTTTTTGAGACAGGGTCTCATTATGCAGTTCAGGCTGGCCTTAAGCTCACTTTGTAGCTCAGGCTGGTCTTGAACTCACAACAATCCTCCTGCCTCAGCCTCCTGAGTGCTGGGATTACAGACATGCGCCACCATGCCCGGCTTTAATTTCTTTTTAGTGACTTAACTATCTCAGTTACTCTTCTCTTGTTGCTGGGATAGATTCCAGACACCCAAAATGAAGGAGGGAAAGGTTTATTTAGCTCACAGTTAGTGGAGGTTTCAGCCCATTCTCAGCTGGCTCAGAGGCACAGCAGCACATGGCAGAGGGCATCCATTCAGGGTGGCAGCAAAGAGCAGAAAACAATGGGAAGAATAGTGGCAACAGAGAGCAAGGCTATCCGGCCCAGGATGGGTGTAGCCCTCACACCCACAATCCCAGTGGATCATGAATTAATCCTAAAGTCTAGAAGTCCACCCATGACTGCATGAGACTTTGGAGGGACAACTAGACTTAAACCATAACACTGGCCAAGGGTCTCAGTTTGCCAAATCATGGCACTGTTGGCTGTGTGCATGTGAACGGCTCCCGTCCTTTTGTACTGGCCTTCTCCGTCTGTCTGAGCTCAGACCTTACTGGACGCAAGACACAATGCTAAGTGTCCAACACCCTTGAATAGGCAGGGACACTAGGGGAGTGGGCCAATTATTAGGGCATTCATGGGCTGAGGTAGGAGTGTCTCTGATCTTGATCACAATCCCTTTTGGAAGCAATGTCATCCCTGGTAAAGGGACAAAGCAGGTCAAGGCCTGGAGAGGCCTTAAAACTTCAGTGTGGTGCCAAGGAGTCTCAGAGCTGGCCCTCAGCCCCTAGAAGCCTGCCCGTGCGTGCTCCCTGGAGCCCTACCCAAAGCCCCACCTGCCCACCAGCTGTGTCCGCTGCTGCGCCTCTCCCAGGTGAGGGCTCTTTCACCTGGTCATCCTTCCTGGACTGGGCAGCTGGTTCCATTTCTGTTTCATGACTGTCTTAGAAGTGCTATGGTCTTGTCACCCAAGAATGGGGCCCCTCCCTGGGCACCAACTCCACCTGCACCTGCATCCAGTGCAGCTGCCCAGAGATGCACAGCCTAGAATCTGGACTCTGGCCTGTGGGGTGAGGATGGTGTGGGTGGAGGGCAGGACCCAGAGACTAAAGGTTGGGGCAGAATGGGCAGGGGAGAACAATTCATATGCATATTAGAAAGAAAGGTAAGAACACTGTCCCTGGGGCGCACTGCATGAGTGGGCTGGGCTCTTTCCAGGGCCAGCGGTGGCACGCTTGTAACATTAAATTGATTTCCCATACCCTTTGGAATAAGCCCAGACTGCCTACTGGGAACCCCAATGAGGTGGCCTTGGCCTGATTCTTTTGGCTTTGACTGAAGATATGTGGTTTCAAGCTGTGAAAACGGTATTCAAACCCTAAGCCGCTCTGATGCTGAAGTGTCACTGGGTTTTCTGTTTGCTGAAACTCTGCCCCAGAATGTCTTTTTTTTTTTTCACTTCAGAGAGGTCTTTTTTTTTTTTTTTTTTTTTTTTTTTTTTTTTTGTCTTTTTGAGACAGGGTCTCACTATGCAGTTCAGGCTGGCCTTAAGCTCACTTTGTAGCTCAGGCTGGTCTCGAACTCACAGCAATCCTCCTGCCTCAGCCTCCCGAGTGCTGGGATTACAGGCATATGCCACCATGCCCGGCTATCAGAGAGGTCTTAATGCTCACAGCAATCACCTGGTTCATCCTCTCCTGCGAAGCCTGTGTCACAACACAAGGGGCCTTGCTTGGGTTTTATGACATCCTGCGTTTTACACCCTTTGTATTTGTCCCAGAGGGTATAGAGGAAACAATAGCTCTATGACTCCAGCGCTATCAGTATTTGCCTTCCTGCTGCTGCGTCATGGGCCACAGGCTATGATGTGCAGGTGACGCGGTGTGAGCCGCTACCTGGTTACCCAGCCTCTCAAACCCCAGAAAGTACACAGTGCTAGCTGCTCTCGTCCATCTGAGCAGAAGACTTCCCCTTGGAGCCACTCCAGCCTCGTTCTCCTGCACAAACCCAACAGTGGAAAGTTTCCTATTCAGGATGAAAAGCGATTGGTGACTGCCTGCGTGGGCACCTGGGTGACCCAGTCATCCCCGCCTCCAGGAATACGGGCCAGCAGAGCAGCACACCAGTAGAGCACTGACCTAGCATGTGAGGAGAGGCTCTGGCTTCAATCCTCCACTCATGCTAAATTAATTAATTAATGAGTTAAAGATTTTAAGCCAGGTTTCAGATAGTATATCTGAAACCCAGCACTTATTAGGCTGGGGCAGGAGGATCAATGCAAGTTCAAGGCCAGCCTGAGCTATACAGTGAGACTATGTCCCAAAAAAAAAAAAAAAAAAGAAGGTAGATGATGAGAGAAAATCAAAAGGGAAATTACTAAGTTGGGTGAAAGAGTAAGGCTTCAAGTCAAACTTGGTAGGTTGGAGCAAGGGACTGATCTCCACAGGATGAGAATTACACATGGAAAATGTAAAGTCTGGCCCTTGGGTTCAAACACCCAAACAGCACAGCTGTACAACTGCAGAATTTGAAAGCAGGAGCTGGCAGAGCTCCCCCTGATGGCACAGTGATTCCAGGGTGTGGGGCGACACTCCTGTCCCGCATTTAGGCTGCAGCCTTGGAAATGCAGAGCACAAAGGATGCAGGGGAGGAGTGTTCTGAGTGTTGCTGGGGTTGCACACCAACCGACCAGCATGCATCAGAGGGGTAGAACAGGAAGGCAGGGAACAGGAACACTGAGCAGCAGCATCAATATCTGGGCCCAGATTGGCAGCCATGCCTGTAATCTCGGCACTTGAGAGGCTGAGGCAGGAGGATCACTGTACACTGCAGGCCAGCCTGAGCTACCCTGCCACACCCTGACTCAAAAAAAAAAAAAAAAAAAAACACAAAACCAAATGCAGACCACAAAAGCACCAAGATGGCTTACCACCAATGAGAAGAAAAGATTTAAGGCAAACATGAAAGCTCTTTTTAAATTCTTGTGGGGATAAAGCTCCTCCATTCCTAATTCTGCATTCAGGAAAGGGAAGCTAAATTTCTATCCAGCCTGAGAAAGTTCTCATTCATAGCAGTGAGAACTGTCCAAAGCCGGGGTAAGCTACTGGGCTAGGTAATGAGCTCCACATCACAATTGATACTCAGGCAAATGCTGAAGGATCATGTACATATAGGAATGCTTCAGAGAGAATTGTTCAATTGTGAAGAGATTAGATGACCACTGAGGACCAGTATGACCATGAGACACTCCAACTCAGGGATCCTGGATTAAAATTGAATATATTTTCTCTTACCAAAGACTAACTCTCTTTGGTCAGGCAATAAAGCTGGACAGTCTTTCCTATAGGGTTCCGTTCAGACTCAGCTTTAAATTTCTGGATAAAGAGCACAGACCCTGGAGACAATAGCCTGGCACTGTTATTCATTGGCTGTGTGACCTTGGACAAATCCCTTAATTTCTCTGGTCATTGTTTTCCTTGCCTACACCAAAGGAATCATTCTGACTCCTACCTCACAGAGATGCTATGAGGATTCAATAAATTAGTATTTTGAGAAGCACACCGAACGCTGGCAGCACATATTATGCAATATAGATGTGCTCATTACAGAAAGTAGACCTGTAAAATGGCCAAAAACAAAGAAGGGCTGCAGGCTCAGTGGCTTAATAAATGGCTGGAGGAAGTCTCCCTTCTCCACCAAGTCCTTACCAGCAGTTCTGGCTATAAAATGGCCAACAGCCTAGGGGCAGCAAAAATAATAAATAAATAACATGCAGTAATCATAGCAGCTTGTGAGCTCCTAAGAGGAAAGAAAACCTTCCCACTGTCGGCTGGCCCAGGGTCACCTCCAAGAGCTGCATGTTTAAAGATACCCAATTATCCCCCCTCTCCCTGCCCCTCCACTCCAGTCCCTTTCTCCGGAGCTGCTAGTAGGCGGGCCACTCTGCAAGGTAATAACTCAGCGAGGGGAGGCCAGGAGACTGGAGCGTGTTAGGCATCCAGGGCCTGGCCCAGAGAGCTTCGTAGCCTCTTTCCAGAACAACTATTGTCCCCTGCTTCTCGACACATACCAGCCATCATTAATAAAAGGACTAATAAAAGCATTTATTACGCTCAGGCAATGGTCCCACTTTCTCTAGCTGCAGGGCCTTGGCCACGCTGGGCTGCGCTGTGCACAGGAATGGAGAAGCTAAGCCACTCGCTGTCCCCAGGAACCCGGTCCGGCCCAGCCCCCTCGACTTGCTCCTCCTTCCTGTGGACTGCCGGCCAAGAGGCCTCCCGCCCTTAGGCCGCAGTGAATAGCCACTGCCTGTTGGTCTTGGAAGCTCAAAAGGAAAAGTTGTCTTAGGACTTTCAGGAAGCTTGAAATTCATCATCTTGCAGGATTGTTATCCTCATTTTGCGGAGGGGAAGCAAAGGCACAGGGGGCTCAGGGGCTCCCCCTGAGGGCGATGTCCGGCAGGCTTGCAGCGCTGCGGGGAACCCCACCCTCCTCGCTGCAGGATGCAACACAGGTTGGTATAAACGGAAAGGGCAAGGCGCTGCCTATCTGTCCAGCCCCAGTGGAGGATCCCAGAAAGCCGGGACCTTAACCATCACTGCTCTAAATTATTATTGTTGTTATTATAATAACTAATGGGTAGAGCTGAGTGGGTGGTGGATGCCAGATAATTACCAAGACCCCAAAATTAAAGTGTCGAGTCTTTACTTTTCCACGGCTTCTCAAAGATGAAAACGAAAGCTGGCCTCAGGGAGCCCTGGGAAGAGACCCAAATCTTGAGATAGAGGGAGGAAGGCCAGCCTGACAGGCCAGGGAAGCCGGGTGGAGACCCTGGGATCTGGGCTCCAGTGGTTCCAGCTGCAAGGGGCACCGAAGGCACAGAGGCGAACTATCCTGGTTCCAGCCAGGTCTCTGCCACTGCTCCGCCAGGCAGTCTGGGGAAAGTGGCCTAAGTTCTCTGAACTTTGGATGTCTCGTCTGTAAAATGAGGATACTAGCCATATCTGGGGCTATAGGAGATGGTAGAGAGCAGGATCTCAGAGAAGAAATATGGGTTATTCCCCCTCAGGGCCTACAATATTGCCAGTGAGGAGGGCCGTTCCTGTGGGACTTCGGGACTCCCCCCATGTCAAGGTGACCTTAGGAGGTAAAGTTCTTTTCTCAGAGCTATCCAGGTTCAGTGGAAAATAACTTTGGCCTCAGTTTCTCCCCCTATTTAAGACAGGGCAACCAGATCTCTGACCGAGGCCCCTCCCTATCCCTGAGGGCTGTCAGATGGATGGAGGAGATACAGTCCTGGGAGGCCAGGTGGGCGTTAATGGCAGCACCGGGATCTCTGTTATTATTGTCATTATTCTGGCTCTGTCCAGTAAGCAGCAGCAGGGACCCAGTGATTCACTGTCTGCTCGCCACCAAGGCCCAAAGTCAGCCTGCCAGGACTTGCCCGCTTGCCAGGATTCCTCCTCCTAAGAGGCCTCCACCTTCCTCAGCTACCAGTGAGAGTTCAGGGTCCCTGCTGCAAGGGACAGCAAAGGGCTTAAGGGACTGTCTGGTGAGGTTTCAGTACAGAGTGCCAGTTCTGAGGTGCCCAGGCTTCTGTGCCAGCATTAGCTGATTGAGCCTTGGGCCTGGGGTGGTACATGTAGGGGTCCCCTGACAGATGGGAGTTTTGCTGCTAGAGATGGTCCGATTCCTTCGGAGAAGCCAGGGGCACTGACCAGGGAGAGAGAACACAGGAGAGAGGGTCCCTGCACAGGGCTCCCAGTGGGTGTGCAGTTAGGTGGTGATGTAAGATGGGGACCCCTCCAGATACCTTCTCTGTTGGACAGCAGGGGCCTGGCCTGCCCAGCCCTCTGAAAGCTGGGTGGCCCAGGATGGTTCTTAAATGCTAACCCACATACCTAGATCCTAAAATTTCAACCACTGCTGGGCATAGGAAAAGGGGACCAAAGAGCTCCTGACAGCCACCAAGGTCCTTCACTAGGCAAGCTCCCTGCCTGTGTATGATCTGGACATCAATGACTCACCCTCACACACCCCTGCAGTTTCGTGGTGAAGACACAGCTAATCATAGCTGGTGTTTTGGGAGGAAGAGGGATTTTGCCATAAGCTCCACGACAGTCTGTCTGTCTGCTCTAGGATGGCAAAGTGGGTGTGACTGGGCAGGAGCTTGTCAGGGAGGAATTTCTGTCTCCTCTTGAACTGGCCCTGCCTGGGGAAAGAGCTCACTCCCAGGAGAGCTTTAGAGCCAGAGCTGGTTCCCAGGTCTCTGATCAGGAGGCACTGAGCCAGGAAACTCAGCTCAGTTAGTGAAGGTGTGGACTTTTTCTTTCTTTTTTTTTTTTTGGTATAAGATCTGGCTACACAGTTCAGACTTACAGTGAATCTCCTGTCTCAGCCTCCCTAGTGCTGAGATTCCAGGCATGTGCCACCATACCTGGTTCTGGGGCCAGTACAGCATGCAGTACTGGGTATCGAACTTGGGACCTTGCACTTGTATGGCAGGCATTTATGCCTCCAAGCTACCTCTCCAGCTCTTTGGTAGGCAGGCATTGCACTGCTGAGCTACATCCTGGCCCTTTTTTTTTTTTTTTTTTTTTTGCAGTACCAGGGAATGAACTCAGGATCCTGTGCTTGCCAGGCAAGTGCTTATTCTACTGAGCTATCTCCCTGGCCCCTTGGTCTGGTTTTCATCAGAATGGGAAGTGATTGATTTCAGGGCATGGAGTTGTAGCTCATACAGCCTGTGAGCACAGAGGCCTTCAGAGGCAGTGAGGGCTGGGCGGGGGGAAGGCAGAGCACACCCGTTGTCTCTGGGACCTCATTTATGCCCTTTCCAATTCCCTGGGAAATAACAACAATAATATCAGCTACCGTTTGTTGACTCTTAATATTTGCTAGTGACCAGATCAACTGGTGTCTGTACCTTACCTTGGGCTGGGAATTCAGCAGGCAGGGGCCAGTGTCAGAAGGGAGGCTCTCCTGGATCAGCTTTACATTTTCTCCCCAGTCTGAGCCTGATCTTTTGGTACACAGTCTCCACTCCAAGGCTATTCAGACTGTACTGGTTTCTATCTAATCCTTTCTACATGGTGGAACCTCCATCAGGTCCTAGGAAGCCCAAGATAAAACAAGGCAGGATCCTTGACATGGGATCAGTGATTTGCTGGAGTGGACAAGGGTCAAGGACACATGAAAAAATAGCCGGAGGAGATGGAGAACGCTTCCAGATACAGTGACATTTAAATGGGGTTTTGAAGGGTGACTAGGAATTTACCAGGGTGGGGTTGTGAGTAGGAGAAATGAAGTAAATACAAAGCAAGACGCATGTGGAAGAGCTGGTAAAGGGACACTCCTGTGTGTTTGGGAAAAACAAGTAGAAACGGAGTGGAAGAAGGGGAGGTGGATGAGGCTGGCCTGAGGAGGCTGTAAAGACCAGTGGGGGAGGGCCCCAAGTACCTGGCGGGAGGGTTCTGGGGGTAATGTGTGAATGTGACTGTCTACCTAGAATGCTAATCAGGCCTGCTGTCCAGGCTGCCACAACCGCCATCCATGGTCACAAACTCTAGCTCCCTGCCCCTGCATGAACACCTTCTCCATGCTCCTCTGGTGCCTTCTCATTGCCCGAGTTTCTGGAGTCTATAGACCTTGGCACTCTGCTGGTAGCCCTGTCAGGTGGCCCATCCAAGGGGCTGGGGTGCAGCCTTCTGGTCCCGTCTCCCACCATCAGCACAGCCTCCTTCTGCCAACAGCTCGTACACCAGGGTAAAGTGGCTTCTGCTGCTTCTCTGTGGCTGCCGTGGCTGGCTTCTGGGGCCTGGGCTACAGTGGCCTTCTCCAAAGTTGAAAGAAGGATTGCTTCCTTCCTTGTATGTGCTTGCTTCTAATCCCAGCTAATCACCTAAAAGAGGCTTCCTGACAGAGACAACAGAAGGTGCATTTCGGAGCCAACAGGCCTGATCCCTTGCTCTGTGACCTTTGGCAAGTCACTTCTCTGAGCCCCAGTTTCCTCATCTATAAAATGGGGCCATCAGCTCTCCTGGCACAGGGATTAAAAGAGATCATGCTGAAGACGCCAATCAAGGCAGAGCTGAAGTCAGCTGAGACACGAGGCAGGAAGGGACACATTCCTGCACTTCCTCTCAGAACCAGTGCCTCGGCATCCTGCTAGGACAGAATCAAAACAAAGCAAAGCACATTCTGGGATGGCTGCAAGTGACTCAGTGGTGAAAGGGAAGGAGCCCATCCCCCCAACATTCCTAAGATCTCTGCCACAGGGAGGGAGGGCCGCGTGTCCTTCCTGTTCCATAGAGAGCAAAGGCTGCAGACAGGTGGCTCTGAGGACAACCATGGCCAGGCGACAGGTCCCACAGTTTCACCGTTCCACCCGGGCAGGCAGGCGGCTGTGGAGCTGGTTGGTGGAGTTGGCTTAGGGAAGGATATTTTGTATGTGGCTTCTGGAATGACTAATGAATGAGCTGTCTCCACGGCAGGAGAATTATGCCACTTAAGCAAAACCCAGCCAGGCTGGTCGGCTCTGAGATAGCTAATAGGAAATGCCTGTCAGAGCACTGACGCTTCAAAGCCAAATATATTCTCACTGTGTTCTCTGTTTGCTAAGTTTACTTTATGCAAAATATAACTCAGCTGAAAATATGTAAATGGCAGAGCGCTTGCTCCTTCCTGTGGATGAAGCGGGGAAGGTGAGAACAGCTCCCAGTGAGCCCCACGGGTCCTGCTGGTGGGACAGCTGCCAGGCCCTCTTCCCAGCACAGCTCCTCTTTAGGAAGTGGATACAGTGGTAGGAAGAGCTCTGGACAGGGAGCCGGGAGCTGGGTTCGGATGCTGCTGTGGCCCTTTTTCCCTCAGTGGCCTTGCAGGAAACGCTTCCATCCCTCAGCTTCCATCTCCACTTCACCACCCAGAAACAGCCTAGGTCAGCTCAGCAGTCCCAAGGATCACATTTTCCTGCCAGTCTGTGACACACATGATGGCATGGGGGCAGGAGCGTCAGTTGTCCTGGGATTCCTTTTCAGTTTCCTGATGCTGTCACTCTCACAGATTGCCATGGGGATGGAGTGGGAGCTCAGTGCCATCTGGACAGAGACCCTGGCAATGTCTCGATCCATGGAGGGAAAAGATACAGGGGCACAGCAGGGACATCAGTGGGGACAGATGCTCTGCTGAGGAGAAACAATGATGGAGACTTCTGAACCTTTGACTGCAAACAGCGTATTCCCCGAGGCCGTGGCCACCAAGCTGGGCCGCTGCTCCTAGCTTGAACACCCTGTTAAGATAAAGGACCCGGGGGAAGGAGCCTTGGGGGACATGGAGACACCCAGATGGGCCTGGTGGAGTGGGATGAAGACGGGAAGCAGGTCTCCAAGAGCTTGCTGCATTGTGGCAAGATGGCCACATGTGAGGGACAGGAGGAATGGCGGGGGGGGGTTCACATAGCCCAGGCACTGTCCTAAGAAGTAGAGTCCTGGAGGGAAAGCCTGGGCACATTGCTGAATGTCTGTTCCTTGGTTCCCACCTGTAGCATGGGACAGTGTTTTCTACCTCAGAAGACCAAAGACACCCTATGTAGTAGAATGCCCAACAGCTGTTTGGTATATTTTAACACTCAATAAAAGGAAGCTATTACCATGACTGTTGCCAGGGCTTACAGGAGAGCAGTCCAATAGAAGAGGCTCCAGAAAAGCAGCGGTCTGAGCCAGGCCTGGGGTGTCTGGACCCCTTCTCTGGTCCTTCTCAGGCTCATTTACCTCAGCGTGTCCTGCCAACAGTGCTTTTATTTGGGTGTGGGGGGGAGAGCGCAGGGAAGTTCTGATCTAAAAGTGTATGAGTCACTTGTGAAGTGGAGGGTGGGGAAAGGATCCACCGCAGTAGAGGAATGGGGTGGTGGGACTGGGGTCTCAGCACCCTGCA
Source organism: Ctenomys sociabilis (assembly GCA_004027165.1). Classification (NCBI taxonomy): domain Eukaryota; kingdom Metazoa; phylum Chordata; class Mammalia; order Rodentia; family Ctenomyidae; genus Ctenomys; species Ctenomys sociabilis. The sequence goes on from PVKA01010438.1 coordinate 39,893, forward strand.
AAGTGTCTTGCAATGATGATTGGCTGAGGGGTCGATTCTGTCCAATGTTAGGCATAGCGCCATTGAAGAGTGGTTGAGAGAAAGCCAGGATAATGTCCCTTCAAGAGCATAGGCTCAGGCAGGGGCCCTAGAGTGTGTGGGGACACATGGAGCCCTGAGAACACAGGTTACTTGGTGGGTAGAATAAGACAAGATGCAGGGTTGAAGAGAGACAGACTCTGGCAAGTGTCCAAAAGCAGAACACGGCAAATGCAGCCCTGAACATGCAGGAAGGAGCCAGGGATGGCAGCATGCACAGCTCCACTGCCTAGGCTTTGTCAAGAACCAGGGGCTGGCCCAGGAGGGGGCCCAGGATGCAGGGCAGAGATTGCCATGCAGATAGAAATGGAGTCCGTGGAGTCCAGGAAACCAGGACAGGGGTTGAAACCTAGACAGGCCACCATAGGAAGCCCTTGGGGACCTCACACAGGCATCAACCCTGTCCAGCTTGGGTAGGGGTGGCAGCAGGAACCACATGGGGACCTCTACATAAGGCCAGGATGGGGAGTGGAGAGCGCTAGGCCTGAGGAGCTGCCATGGCCGCTGTGGTGCCCAGCAGTGCCAAACCCAGGGTACCTCAATACACATCCTCGCTTAGCTCACACAGAGCAGCCAGATGGCCCATGGTGCAGGTACGGTGGTGGGGCTGCTCGAGTCCAGGGGTGAGAAGGCAGCAGCAACCCAGCTGTGAGAGACTGAACCCCAGAGAAAAGCGCAGAGAATCCTGTCAAAAGTCCGACTGGAGGGGTCCTTGAGCTCAGACGAACCTCATCTCCGTGCGTCCCAGCTCCTCACTGTGCAGCCAAATGGCCTTGCAGGCGGCACTGAAAGTTTCTTAGCCTCCTCATCTGTACCGCGGGGTAATCATGGAATAAAAAGATAAAGTCATTTATGAGACTTCTGATAGATACGTGCTCAGGCAGTTGTGCCTGTTCTCACTGTGACGGTTTGCTCCTGAGACCATCAGGTCCCAGAAAGCACAGGAGCCTTCAGAGGTGCAACAGCTATAACACCCCCCACCCCTCAGCCCCACCTCTCCCTTCCCCCATAAAGCAGAGAAAACCTGCAAATGAGCTGCTGTTCCACTCCCTCACCCACCAGCGCCTCTCTGTGAACCCTCTGGCCATCACATCATGTCCCCCAGGCTCAGTTTCTTACAAGAGAGAGGATGATATTTGCTTTTTGGGGTTGTTATGATGATATGAGATAAAACAGGGAAGGGCTTGGTAAATTGGTACTGTAAGGGCCCGCTGAATAGCTCAGTGGATTAAAGTGCCTACAAGCAGGCACAGGGTCAGGGGCTGGGGGTTCGATCCCTGGGCCTGCCATGCCAGCCCCGTCCCCAGGGCACACTGAGACCACAACTGAGACCAGGTGTGGTGGCTCAAGCCTGTAATCCCAGCTCTTGGGAGGCTGTAAATAGGTGGATCACAAGGAGTCTGATCTAGTAGTAAGACCCTGACCACCCTGTAGACCCTTTCCTAAAAAAGTGCAGATAAATAAATAAATTGCTAGGTTGCAGTGTCTGGCCGTATGCTCACCTCTGCAACCCCAAGCTTGGGTCCACTGCAGCAGCAGAAGTACTTTCTCCTTACAGAAGTAGCAGCAGCAGCCAGAGCTATGGGGACCACACCAGGGCACTCACGTACTCTCTGATGGGGTCCCCTCCACCTGCAGGTTGACTTAGGTATCAAGAGAGCCATATCTGGTGGTGGAGGGTAGCATGGCTGTACCAGCCAGTGGCCTGAAAGGAGGATTAGGGGAGGGAAGGAGCCAGGGGTGGGCGGAGGAAAGAGATACTTTTCTTCACTAGGGAAGTTATAAGCGGTACTGATGCTGCCCTGTGAGCAAGGCAGCTGTGCCTTTGCATGCCCCAAACAGCGCCTCTCCGTGGGGGAGCTCTAGCCAAGTGAGGGTAGGAAGATCTCTGCTGGTGTGTGCTGGCTGGGATGGGGCCGGGAGGAAATGAGGGCTGGAATGTTTGGGAAGAGTCTAAGCTGTGATCTGGTAAGAGCAGATAAAAGCTGGGGGCGGGGAGGGGGATGTGCAAGGCTGCCAGCTGTGTCCTGTTGCGGGAAGAGCGCTGCGCTGCGTGCACGCCAGGCAGACCCAGCGGCATCCCTTATCAGCCATTTGGTTCTGCACAAGTTAGCTTGGGGCCTACAGTTCCTCCTCTGTAAGCTGAAACCAACCGTGCCTGCTTCCCCTGGGTGTCGCTGACCAGTAAATTAGATGTTGCATAGAAATCTAGCCTCTCAGTACATATCCTGTATACAAGGGGTCTGTCATTAATGAGAACATCACCCGCAAGGTGAATCCAGAAGATACTAGAAGGATAAAGGGCAGGACTTTGGAGATGCTTGAGTCGACGTACGGGTAGCATTGACATGGTTGAATGCCTTCCGTGGATTCAGCCCAGGACAGAGTGCAGAGCCAATGACAGCTGAACGATTCCCAAGTCACTGGAGGGCAAGGTCATACAGTTCAGTGCAGGAAGATAAAAAAACCCACTTGAGATCTATGTCAAGGTCAAACATTTCTGCCTTATCTCCTCGAAAATTTCCCCCAGACAGCAGTTGCACAGGGTTTGGGACCAAGACAGACTCTGAGGGGAAGACCCTAGAGTGTGGGATGACATAGCTGCTCCATGACCACCTGTCCCCCTCCAGAGAGAACAAAACATTCAGCCACTCATTCCCTTTTGTCTCTTCTCCTTCTAAGTGACAGACCCACTATAAGCAAGGGGCTAACAGGACAGGGCAGCTGGTAGGAACAAAGAAAATACCACCACCACCCCCTTGCAGAAAAGAGCCGAAATCCTCTGGAGAAGTCTTTGAGCCAGAACTCTCAGGGAGAAGTCCCAAAAGACTGCCCATCAGGTGAGAAATGGCAGGTAACATGTAACATGTGAAAGGAAGATCCAGAGAATCTTCCAGCAAGCCTGCGCCCACCTATGTTTAATGAGGCAAACTCCAAAGCAGCTTTCCCTTTAATCTGGCAGTTGAAACAAAATGCTGCGAAGAAGCCCCCTCCTCAGCCACCCCACCCTAAGTGTTGCCATGGCTACTTAAGTTCTTAGCCCAGGAAAGCACTACCTCAGCATTTCCCTGTAAAACAAAAGAAAATTATCCCAGGTTTCTGGGCACAGACTGAACCTCACGAATGGGACCTGTTACCAGAGCAGGCTCTTCAGAGCTGGTGATGAAACCTGAGCCAGCCAGGGACCCCAAAGCCTGGGGAAAGAAAGTGGGGATGACAGGTCCCCAGCTCCCCCCTGCAGCCCACAGAACCCATGCCACCATCATTGCTGGCTCCCTCCCCTCACCTGGACCTCATTTGCCCCTGCAATGAGACACATGAAAAGAAAACCCATCCCTGTTCATATGGGAAGGGACAAGGACTTGGAGGGGAACAGAGCCCAGCTCCGTACAACCCAGGCTGGCAGCAGAAGCTGGCCTCTCCTGCTCCTTAGTCCATTCTAGGGATAGCTCCAGTGGGGCGACTCGGAGCCCCAAGGGCCCAACCTTAAGGTCCTAATAAGGAAGGGTAAGACAAGATCTTTCTGAATCATGGGAGAACAAAGCCAAGAGGCCAAGCTGCTCCTCCCCTGCCTGAGCCTCAAGTCACCAATGGGGGCGCTGTCCTTGACATCTCCTTCCCCTCCCCCACAGCCCATCCTCCCGTCACATTTTGGAACTACTTCCTAGGTATTTCTCAAACCAGCTACTCTTTTTCTCTGTCTCAGCAGTGTCTGTCAGGCCTTGCATCTGTTATCTGAAATGTTGTTTCCAAGCCGTCTCCACACCAGAGATAAAGTGTGGTCTTTTTTTTTTTTTTTTTTTTAGCTTTGTAGTGTTGGAGATGAAACCCAGAGCCTCCTGCATGCTTGGCAAGCACTCCAACTCTGAGATACTTCCTTGGTCCTTTTAAGTTGTCCAAACTAGCTTGGAATTTACAAGCCTCCTGCCTCAGCCTCCGGAATAGCTGAGAGTATAGATGTATAGACTTTGAGTGGTCATTTAAAAACACAAACTGCTTAGAAGTCTTCAGTGGCTCCAGATGTCTTTGGGATACATTTTCAAATTCCTTAGGAAGGTCTGTCTGTTCCTAATGGTGCTTCGCCCTGCTTGCTGGACTCCAACCATAAACAAAGCTCTTCCCCACCCATGTACTTCGCTTCAGTTATTGTGGTGGTACTAGAGATTGATCCCAGCACCTCGGCCCTGAGCTACATTCCCAACCCTTTTTTATTTTTTATTTCAAGGCAGGACCACTAAGTGGCCTGGCCTGGGCTGAGCTCAGACTTATAGTCTCCTTGCCTCAGCCTCCTAGAGTGCTGGGATTACAGCTGCAAAGCACCAAGGCCACCTCCTCTTGCACACCTCCGGCCCTTCATCTGGCTCTCCTTTTCCTGGGAATGCCTTCCTCAGCTCTGTGCCCTTCCAGGTCCATTTCCATCCTGCTCTACACCAAAGCGTGCCCTGCCTGCATCATAGCAAAGAGCTCCAGTGTTCTCTGCTTCTGTCTGGGTTTAGTGGGGGGGGGGGGAAGCACCAGCACAACTGGGGCAAACAGCAGAGAATGAGATCAAGGTATTGTGTCCTCTGACTGATCCCTAAAGGGAAGGTCACCCCTGCTATCAAGGTCACTACCCAACTAATTCTCTCCTTCCAGGACATGGCATTGCCACCATTTCTTCTGGGCTAGAAATGGTAACCACTGTGCAGCTGCTCCACCTGGGTACCTATTCTGCCTTGGGCCTTTCCACATGCACTGCCCAAACCTTTGCCATATCCCCTTTACACAAGCCCTCCTAAAGTCACCCTAACTTAAGCAGCTCCCTTTTGGGACCCTGTCTGATGTACTCCCCCACTGTCTTGTGCCAAATCACAACCATTCTTTGGGACTAAGCTTGCCTCCTCCAGGAAGTCTTCCCCATTCTCCCAAGTTTTTGCCCAGGCCTCCCAGGGTCTCTGGATCTGACTCCATCATAGCTTTTCCCACACTATAGCAGGAGCCAGCTGCATGCTCTAAATCTGAGTCTCTGCAGGATAATGAACCACCCAAGGAGGGTGGTTCATTCCTGAACCCCAGGATCTGGCACAAAGCAAGACCTCAGAAAACATTTGCTGAGTGAAGGGAAGAAGAGCTGGAGCTCAGGGTGAGTCCCATCAGATGCTGCAGCAGCCCTCATTGGTTGTCTGTTCCAGGAGCTGCTGTCCCCAGAGCAGGGTGCAAGGAGCCACTTTAGATGGCAAAACTAAGGGTTGGAGAAAGGGTGTTATTTAAAAAACACCCTCATCTCCAGGGCACAGACCCTATGAGTGTGCATGGGACCAGAGGGGAGGTGTGCTGCTTCTTTGCAGTAGCTTGCTACCTGGGCAGAAGGGAAATCCACCTTACCTTCCTTCAGGCCAAAGAAAGGCAATGGAAATGTTCCTCTTGAGCTAAGAGACCTGTGAACATGGGCATCAACGCCTAGGATTTATCTGCCAAAATAAATTACCAGAAGTCCATGGGCTGTTCATTCAACCAAGTTTATTGGGAGTCTATGCTCTGCAAAGAGCAGGACTTTGAAATCCTATCCAAAAGAGAAAGAAGGTCTTTTTCTATCCCTTCTAAACTAAGGCCTTGATGGACAGAGAGTGGACTTCTAGGGAGAAAGGCCCTGGGTACCTTTCTCCCAGACAAATCAGGAAGATGGGCATACATGGTGCTGGAAGACAGCATAGTGACAGCAAGAGGGCTCTAGAACCCAGATATATCTCCTTGGGCAGCTCACCTTGGATCTCTCAGGCTCAAGTTCTTCTTGTGTAAAATGGTGGTCCTGATAAGAGCTTGCACACAGACTGCTGTGAATATTCGATGGAACAGAATAGCCTCCAGGAGGTGGCCTCGAACAGTGGCTCTCAACCCTATCAGATGTGCCCTGTTATATCAGATGTTTTATAAGGCCACCTGAATTGTGAGATGCATGACCTACAATGAGATGCATAGATAATAGAAACACACATTTTGTAAAATAATAATAATAATTCAATGTGCTGTCCTAACTACAAGAGTAAGAACTAAAAGAAAAATAACTTAGAATAAATCAATATGCATTGTAATCTGTAAGTGCTTGAATATAGCCATTCTAGAAGAGGTAAGGAAGTAGTTAGGTGATTGTACCTACTTAGAGTGAATAAATTTGAATTTAAAGAAGTAAAACAGTATTTATATGAGCATTATGGCTACTTCTTTATATCTGATGTTCTAAAACAAGAAAAAATAGGTACTATATATTCAAACACATAGGTAAAATCACTCTTCATCCATGAATGTAGAGGAATAAAGAGGTGTGTTGTTTGGGCAACTGAAATATTGTGAGCAGTTTGCTGTTCGCATTATGATTTTCTGAAACAACTCTTGGCAAGGACAAAATACAGTATTCTCTCGATTTATATGATAGTGGCAGTCGTGAAAAATTCAATGTATATTAACACTGCACAAAAAAAGCATTTTGTGTTTATATACAAAATAGAATTAGATTCTCTTTGCGTTGGCTGACACCAACGCAAAGAGATTTTCTACCTGCATGAACATCTGGTGGGGGGGTGACGCTGTGGGGCAAATCTTCATTATGCAAGACTTCCACGCCTATAGGAAGAAGGAAGTTGGCCTTCCTTCTGCCTCCAATTAAGCAGTTCCCCAACCAATATTAACATAAATATGTCACATGCTCATAAAGTGCCTCTAGGGGGCAGCACTATCCTCAGTGACAGTCAGTGGGCCAGAGTTCATGGGGTTATGCGGCAGGTAGCATACCAAGGGATGTAGGATGAGAGCCACGCAACCTCCAGGAATACACACCAGACAGCCAGCATTAGGGAGCTCCTTCGGCATATCATGCTTGCACCCCGCTCCGTTGTACTGTCCTACATTTATATTTGGTTGGGGCCACAGGCTAAAGTCATACCTTGACAGGCAGAGGGTGAGACTGTCTTGAGGAAGGTTAAAAAAAAAAAAAAAAAAAAAAAAAGAGATCAGCACCAGAATAGAACTATATCACATAGATGTTAAAAAATGCCAGCAAACTGATAGGCCCTTGTATTTTAGCTCCCCTGGGCAGTTACTGGGATTATTTTTTGAAAAGAATTATCATTAGTACTTTCTGCAAATAATCTTTGGTTTGCTTACTTACGGCTCTGTTATAAATCAACACCACAGAGTATTGCACAATGTTAGAACATTTGGCCTCTCCATGGGCTGTATGTAAAGAAAAACCATTGTCTTTTGTAGATCTAAACCACACTTCCGGTAAGACCAGTCCAGGCATCGAGATGAGGTAGTCAGCGAATGTGTGCCCAGTCTATTCTTTCCCACATACAGCCTTAATGATCAACTACACCTTACTTGAATCTGCAGTTTCCCGCAAAAGGGAGCAGCAAACCCTCCGACAGGAAACAAATTCAGATGATGGCACCCTGTGGAAGGGAGCTCCAGCCCCCTCAGCTTCATTCACTTTTTCAAGTAGATCCACCTGAACTTTCAAGAGGGCGGCTGTCCCAGCTTCTGCTGGAGGCTGGGTGGCTGACAGGGCACTGACCACACGGAGGCAGCCCCCACACGGCACAGGGCGGGACCCTGAGCCCTTCGGATCAAGTCAGAGCTTGTAAATGAGGTTTTATGGGGTCATGTTACTCTGTTTATTTCTCTTTTGTTCTCCCCAACCTTGGTTCAGGCTGGTCTGAAGGATCCAGCCTGGTCTTAGCTGCTGTGTGTGTGTTGAGGGTGGGGACACTGAATGAGAAATCCCAAAGGGAAATCAGAGTTACCCCTCTTCACACAGATTCTCCCTTCACTGCTAAGATCAGAGCAGTTGGAAACTACTCTTTAATTCATTAGGAAACTGGCACAAAGGGTCTGGTGGAACCAGGTAGCTATCCAGAAGGGGTCTTAAACCCATGGACTAAGCCCGCAGTGAAATCATCCAGAATTGGAAATAAGATGAAGGCTGATCTTGAGGCAAGGAAGCCTGGTGCTACACCCCCCCCCATGGGCTGTATGGAGCACATGTCCTATCTATTTTGCCAGGAGACAAAGCAGCCCGCCAATAATGGATGTGAGTGAGCCTGCCTCTGTTAAACAGTGGCTCCATCCATGTAGAGAATGGATCCAGTGAAGTTGGGAACCAAGCAGGCTTGTATGGGTCACTCATGTGTTCTGGGGGACAAGAAAGGGGCCAAGAGGACAAGCACACACATATAACAACTGTATTTTTCTCAAGATTTGTCTCTCATCATTCCCTACTCTTCATAGGAGTCAAAGTTGCAGTGGTCCCAGGAAGCCCTGGAGGCAGAAGGAATGGCACCAGCAAGGAGACTGGGATGCCCCTGTCTTCTGAAGAGAAGCTGACACCATCCCCGAATGCCCAGAGGAATGTGCCTGCTCAGTTGGAGCTGCTTTCTTTAGCAAGCGCACAAGTAGCCTCAACATCCCTGACGCCTCCACCATCTGGCCTTCTGCTCCATAGAGTGACCTTCCTAACTTGGGGCATGTTCAGAGGGCCAGATCTCTTATCAGGAAATCCAGAGCTCACAAATCCAACCCACCCTCTCAAACCCCTGGTTCTCAGCCCTGTACGTGCAAGAGAACCTCCCTCGGAGTTTTTAAACACACATGTAACTGGCCCCTAACACCAGAGGCTCTGGGGTAATTAGTTTGGGGCAGGACCCAGGCATAGATGTGCTTTAAAAGCTCCCCAGGTGCTTCTAACGTTCGGCCTGAGCTGAGAATCGCTACGCTATACCAGGGGAGAGGCCTCCGGGCTCTCACTCAGATCTTTGTTAGTCTTAATTTATATACACTTCTAACAATCCAGTTGTCTGGTTTTCTAGCTGGTGTAAGATTAAAAACAGTACATTTAGAAAGAGAGAGAAAAGCTGCTAATGAAAAGACACTAAAAGCAGCAAGACATAACACATGAGAGTCTGAGCACAAGGGTAAAGATAGAAAAGCTATAAAAAGCAAGCGCAGTGCTCGCCCTCTCCCCACTCCCACATATCCTATTTACAGTAAGATCTAAGGGGACCACTCAGTGGGGAGGAAGAAGTGTGAGGGCTACTACCAGCAAAGGCAAGGGACTGTCCATGGTGTGTAAAGCCTGTGCTGACAGCTACTACAAGCACTGCCTCACTGAGGTCTTGTCACAGCCCTATGAGGTAAGTCTTACTAGCCCATTTTACAGATAAAGAAACAAAGGCTCAGGAAGGCCCATGGCTTGCTCAAAGTTGCCCCAGCAGGAGCTGAGAAGCTGGGATTTGGACACCAAATGCAGATCCTTTTGATTCAAAACCCTTTTTGTTTGACTTAGAAGCTCACATATGTTCCAAGCGCCGTATCTGCCTGCTTTGCGCAATAGCTGGTATTTCTAATGATGACCCTATGTCTACAGCTGGATTACCCGCAGCACCCAGCTATTCAAGATGATTACTTACATGCGCACGTGAGCACACATGCACACACAAATATGTGTTTTTTAACAGTGATGAAAGAACGGGGTATCCATTCGGGAAGTAAATAAATAAATAATAGGAGTTATTTCCCAGCTCACACCACTCATCAAAATGAATGCCAGATGGCTAAAGATGGAAATGAAACCATAAAGGTACTAGAAGAAAATATAAGTGAATATTTTATAATCTTGGGATAGGGAAGGACTCTCTAAACATGTCAACAAAAGCAGAAACCATAGAGGGAAAGATTGATAGATTTGACTACATAAAAAATTAAAAACTTCTGTACATCAAAAACCAGCATAAATTGAAAAAATATTCAACCTCACTAGCTTTCAAAGAAAGGCAAATTAAAACAGCAATGACAGACCTTTTTTTTTTTTTTTTCCTGATCAGATTGGCAATGATTAAAAAGAATGATAATACTGAGAACTGGCCTGGGTGAGGAAAATCTGTACTTGTGCACTGTTGGGAGTGTAAATTGGTACAGTCTTTCGGAAGGCATCTTGGCGATATGTATGGAAAAAAAGCTAGCAAAAGCACATGCCTTTGACCTAGTCATTCCATCTATAAAACTGTGCCCGAAGAACAGAGCTGGTTACCACACACACAAGCACACCCGAATGTGTGTATAGTACTCTAATTTACCGAAGCATTCTTTAGGTTACTGAAAATTATTCGGGGAGCAACCTCAAAGTTCAATAAAAATGAATGTGTCAGATAAAGTATGTGATACCTGTAGGAACTAACACTATGTACCTTTCAAAAACGATGTCATCCTCTGAGTAACTAATTCAAAGATAACAAAACACTGCTACCTCCTACCATGCTGTTTTGGAATTTTTAAAAATTTTTTATTTCTTTTCCTTTAAAATTATTATTATTATTTTAAAAATTCCTTTATTTATTAGTGTCTCGCGGGGGTGGGGTGTGAGCTCAGCCGGCCCTGTGGGGAGGGGCTGGCATGGCATGTGGTGCTGGGGCTCGAACCGCGGTCCCTGAGAGGCGCTCTAGACCGCTGAGCTATCTTGCCAGCCCTAAAATTATTTTTTTAAAAAATGATGTCATGTAGACCTGAAATAGTCTCTCTCTCTCTCTCTCTCTCTCTCTCTCTCTATATATATATATATATATATATATATATATATATATATATGCACATATACCACACATATATACATACACCATATATATGTGTGTGCGTCTGCATATATGTATATATGTGTATATATATGTATGTATGTATATATAAAATCAATGATGGCAAGGCACTGTTTAAATTTTTTTTTTTTCCTGCAAAGCTTTATTCCCAAGAGGCTCAGGCCTTCTTGGCAGCTGCCTTCCTCATGGCGTCCAGCATGTTGCTCAGCTCCTCCTGCATCCTCTTGGGACAGATGTGTGTCCCCACCCTTTTCTGGATGAATCTGAGGGTGTGCTTGTCCTTGGAGGGGATCGAACTCCTGGCCCCCGCGTCTGCATTTGTAGGGGGCAAAGCCGCATACTTCCCGAATCATGTCCCGCACGAACTTGGTGTGTTTTGTGAGGTGTCCGTGATGGCGGCTGTGCCTGGGCTTGCTCACATTCTTAGTCATCTTGTGGCCCTTGCTGAGGTCCATGACTATGCGATAGTGGAGGGCCATGGCTCCTCATCTTCAGTAGTTGCTGTGGTGGAAGCTAAATCTTATGATAGTTGGCTAATCAGAGAAAGAGACACTGCACGGGCCTGTAATCCCAGCTCTTGGGAGGCTGTAAACAGGCAGATCACTGTGAGTTCCATCTAGTAGTGAGATCCTGAACACCCTGTAGACCCTTCCCTAAAAATACAAAAAAAGAAAAAGAGATACTGGACCAATGTTTTACACAGTACACCAGGATAAACTTCATCTGGATTAGACATATAAGCAAAAGTAAAACCATAAAATTATCAGAAGAATAACAGAACTCCTTTATAATATTACAATAGTGAAGACCTTTCTAAGTGAATCCAATTCACAACTTATGAAATAAAATATAACTAACAAATACATGTACATAAAAATGCTAAAACTCCTGCACAGCAAAGACATATAAGCAAGGTGGGGAAAAAATGACTAACTGGACAAAATTCCACCTCATTTCACACAGGGTCAATCACCCTACTACATAATTTGTTCCTACAAATCAAGGAGAATAGGAAAGTACCCATTTTAAGGAAACGAACAAATGATTTATAAACATAGGGAAAAAACTTCAACCTCATTCATAATAAAAAACAACACATTATAAGTTGCAAGGGTATACCCATTTCCCCCCCTCATCAGATTTGCAAATATCCAAAATATACTTGAGTGGACTGGGGAGACAGTCTGGTGGTCTAAGTGCCCGCCTGGCAGTGCAAGGACCAGGGTTCAATCCCCAGTACTGCATGCTGTGTGGCCCTGGAGCCCCAGGGACATCATTCCAGTCACTGAGATGGGCATGCTGAAGCACACCTGTAATCCCAGTGCTGGGGATGCTGAGTTAGTTGGATCACTACAAATCTGAACTGCCTAATGAAATATATATATATAAAATTTGACTGCAGAAGTAGTGGGGAAATAGGCACTGTAATTTATTGCTGACAGGAGTACCTTTTTGGTACCAAACTGGACAGCAATTTGGTACTTACTACTAATTTTACTAATAAATTTACACCTTAATTCATCAGTCCTACTCTCAGAATTTGTCCTACAAATATATTTGCACACATGAAAATGATGTGTATACATTATAGTATTTTTTATAATAGCAAAAGAATGGAAACAATCTTAATGTCCAATTATATGGAATTGGGTAGATAGTGTGGTCTACCAATACCATGAAGCTCTCAATGTACTCATGGGGAAATCTGTACTATACTAAAGTGTCTTGTGGGGAAGGGGGAGTTGTGTTTGTTTGCTTTGCTTTTTTAAACATAGGCTAGAGAAAAGAAAGAGATGAATACAAGCAGCACTGCTAATTGTTAGGGCAGTAATATGACACTATAGTACTAGGTACATATCAGTGTACACTGTCCAAACCTAGAGGGCAAATAAAACCAAAAGTGGACCTGATTATAAAATATGCACATTGCTGGGGAGATGGCTCAGTAGAATAAGTGCTTGCCTGGCAAATGCAAGGTCCTGAGTTCAATCCCTGGTACTGCAAAAAAATAAATATAAGGTATGCACATTGAGTGATAATAATGTCAATGTATTTGATCCCCAGTATCACATGCCACACTGGCCCTGCCTCTGGACGTGCTGAGTAGGCCACCGAGACCAGGCATGGTGGGGAGGGTAATCTTAGCCCTAGGGAGGCTGAAAACAGAAAGATCACTGTGAGTCTGAGCTGCTTAGGCAAGACCCTGTACAAAATACATAAATAAAAAAAAAAAAATACATAAATAATAATAACAATAATAATAATGTCAGTGTAGACTCATCAGTTCTAACAAATACAATGGTCTTGTACCTCGGTTCACAAACTTCATTCTTTCTATGATTCTGCTTTGGAATTCTGGGACTGGAAACACGAGAAGAATGATATGCCAGGGGCTGCTGAGGGCGGGAAGGGCCACATCCATATGTAGGGGCTTGAGTGCCTGGAAAGTAGTTTTCCAGTTGTGTTGTGAGGGGGGCACACACAAAAAAGTTGGGGGGCAGTCGTAGTCAAGAGTGGTGGTGCACACCTGTAATCCTAGAACTCTGGGAGGCTAATGCAGGAGGACTACAAATTTAAGCCAAGCCGGGCGTGGTGGCGCAGGCCTGTAATCCCAGCACTCGGGAGGCTGAGGCAGGAGGATTGTTGTGAGTTCAAGACCACCCTGAGCTACAAAGTGACCTTAAGGCCAGCCTGAACTGCATAATGAGACCCTGTCTCAAAATAGACAAAAAAAAAAAAAAAAATTAAGCCAAGCCTGAGTGGCAGTTTAGTGACTTATAGAGGCCCTCTCTCAAAAACAAAAAAAAAAAAAGGAAAAAATGGCTGAGGGTGTAGTTCAGAGTGAAGGCCCTGGGTTCAGCCCCGATTACCACACATACACAGGGGGTGTTAAAAGTCTTCCTAAAACTGAAAAAGCAAAGTGCTAATAATGTATACAGTGTGCTACCTTTGGGGTAAGAGAACATAGGGATTACATATTTATATTTTCATAGACTTGTATTTTGCAAAAGGAATACTGTAATTATGAAAAATGGTGACTTGTGGGGAGGGGAAAGCAGAGAACAAGGTGAATTGGTGGGCAAGAATTCTCTGTATGCTTTTTATATTGTTTTGATTTTTGAGCTAGGTAAAAGTATTGTCTATTTTTAAAACAAAATTAATACATAGTAATGCAGACTCATTTAGGTTGGCATGAACAGATTTTCAAAGTACATTCGGTGAGTAAAGTAGGTCATAGAAATATATATATAGAATAATCTCAATTTTGTTTTTTGAAATATCTTACTATATAGTCCTACTCATATAAATCAGAAAATAGAAAATTTTATAAAGATACACTTAAAAATATGAATTGTGCTTATCTCTAGTTGCTAGGAGTTTGTGGTTTTTATTAGAATTATTCATCTGCATTTTCTCATTTTTTGTAAAATGATTGTTTAGTTCTATAATTACAAAATAAAAGAGAAAAATTTACCTCAGATAAGCCTCAAGGAAAAAAATAATAATCTAAGAAAAATATTTGCAACACAGCAAAAATTTAATATCTTTACTATTTAAAGAACTCTTACAAGAAATAAAAAGGAAAAAAAAAAAAGAACATTCCAGCTAAAACCCAAACAGAGAACAGGGGAAATAAGTGCTTGTATACTTACATAGTGTGCTATTAAATAGCAATAAAGTAATAATATTGAAACTATTTAATCACAATGATAGTCACTATATAAGAAAAGCAAGTTAGCAATAATGTTGTTTTAACAAAAATATATACCAGACTCACTGACCTTATTTGATGTATGCACTTACAAATAGATTATAAATAGATGCACAAAATAAAATCTGTGAGGACAGAACTAAATGGCATATAATTTCTGGATGGTAAGATCATATGTTCTTAATTGTTTCTTGTCTTAGTTTATATTTTTTTGTAATGAAACAGTTATCTGTACAAAAAAAAAATATTTTTAACTCTTCTTTTTAACTTAGGACAGAGTATACAGGATCTTACTGAGGAGATTGGACTCGCAGTGATTCTCCTGTTTACAGCCTCCCAAGTGCTGAGATTACAGGCACATGCACCGCCATGCCCAGTCTCCATCACTGACTGGGCGTGCCCCACGGGCAGGGCCAGCGCAGCAGGCCAGGGGATTGAACTCCTGGCCCCTGTGTCTGCCTAAGCAGGAGCTTTAATCTGCTATTTGACTGGCCCTATAACATTGCCTTGTGAAAAATTTGGCCACCAGTAAGTGCCTCACACTGTATTAAATAATGAAACTGAAAAGCAACGTGTGGCAGAAGTCTATGGGATAATTTGAACCACAAATAACTACCGTATAAAACAGTATTTATTAGTGTGCAAGCTTCTCAGGATGTGAAAAAAATACAAGTACGTACTATGTATATATAAAGCAACATATCCAAGTTAACTCTATTTTTAGAAATTAAACACACACACACAGCCGGGCGTGGTGGCGCATGCCTGTAATCCCAGCATTCGGGAGGCTGAGGCAGGAGGATTGTTGAGTTCGAGACCAACCTGAGCTACAAAGTGAGCTTAAGGCCAGCCTGAACTGCATAGTGAGACCCTGTCTCAAAAAGACCAAAACACACACACACACACACACACACACACACAAAGAAATTAAAAATGCAGGGCTGGGGAGATAGCTTGGCAGTCTAAGTGCCTGCCTGGCAAGTGCAAGGACCTGGGCTCAATCCCTGATACCACATATCATGCTGGTCACAGAACCTAGGAGCATCTTGCCAACCACCAAACTCAGGCATGGTGGTACAGGCCTATAATCCCAGCACTGGGGAGGCTGACACAGGAAGATCACCACAAGTCTGAGTTGCATAGCAAGACCATGTAGCAGAAATTCGGCATGGTAGCACACACTTGTAATCCTAATTCTTGGGAGGCTATAAACAGGTGGATCGCTAAAAGTCTGATCTAGTACTGAGACCCTGTAATATCCTGTAGACCCTTCCCTAAATATAATAAAAAAGGGGCTAGGGAGATGGTTCAGTGGAATAAGTGCTTCCCTGGCAAGTGCAAGGGTCCGAGTTCAATCCCAGGTTCTGAAAGAAAAAAAAAAAAAAAAGACCCTGTAACAAATAATTTTTTAAAAAATTAAAAATGCTTACGCTTAGCAAAAGAATGTATCCATAATAGTTACACTTGGGTGGCAGAAGTGCAGGGTTTTGTGTTTGCTTCGGTTTTTTTTTTTTTTGGC
This sequence comes from Ctenomys sociabilis, assembly GCA_004027165.1. Classification (NCBI taxonomy): domain Eukaryota; kingdom Metazoa; phylum Chordata; class Mammalia; order Rodentia; family Ctenomyidae; genus Ctenomys; species Ctenomys sociabilis. The sequence goes on from PVKA01010438.1 coordinate 55,821, forward strand.
AGCACTGGGGATTGAACTGTGGACCTTGCACTTGCCAGCCAGGTGCTTATGTCCCATCTCCCCAGCCCTTGGTTTTTTTTTTGGTTTTTTTTTTTTTTTTTTTTGCAGAACCCGGATTGAACTTAGGCCCTTGCACTTGCCAGGGAAGCACTTATTCTACTGAGCCATCTCCCTGGCCTGTGTTTGTTTTTTGACAGTTAAAAATTTTCCAACTCTCAACAATACAAAATCCTTCCTAAAATGGGGGTGGGGGAGAAGTGCTGTTGATTTTGGTGCTTTAAAATAAAAAGAAGATGAGCTGGGGAGATGGCTCAGTGGAATAAGTGCTTCCCTGGCAAGTGCGAGGGCCTGAGTTCAATCCCTGGTTCCGCCAAAAAAAAAAAAGGAATAAAAGGTGCTTCAAAAACCAACATAAGCTTTTTTTTCTTCTTTGGAAGCAGGTATTTTATTAATTGACCAAAGCATAAAAACACCATGGTAGATACCTTAGTTCATCCTTCTAATAAGCTTGTTGATCTGGTCTTCCCCATTTCCAGCATCTCCACCTTCCACAAAATGGGTAATCTTTTTCTTCATTCCACCTTGTGGAGATGGTAACTTGAATGGCCACAGGAAGATATTTGTCTCTTTGAAGCACTTTCCAGCAGTGTAGACCTCATGAATCAGATCCTCCATGTAAATGATTCCATATTTACCAAGAGATCAAGCAATCAATGAATTATCTGTCAAGGAAATTTGCTTCTTATGGATTTTGCCATGACCATGCTTGTATATTAGTTCATTCACTGACTTCAGGTGTGGGCGTCCACATGCAATAGATGGCTCCACAATGCTCAGCATGTTAGTTGAAGCCTTGTTGAGCTTTTTTTTTTTTTTTTTAAAGTATAACGTTCCACTTATTATTTCTTTCTCAAGAGTTTTCTTCAGTCCATTAAGACCCAGCTCCCCTTATAAGGGCTTTGGTGGAGGTCATGGGCAGCACCAGCGGGTCTAAACTGGGGTGGAGGAGTTCCGTCCCTGCGGGCTTCACAAGATGGATTTCTGACCACTTGGCTATGAATGGCACAACTCACGCAGTAACGCAGCTTCACATACAGCTTGGGAAGCACATGACCATCGAAGACACTCACTCGGAAATGTCCCTGATGGCAGTAGCCTCCACTATGTTCCAAATGACAAACTTCTTAATGGCCTTATCCTTGGGTATGCACGAGGAACAGTGAATAGGCTGCAATGCACATGACCGCAGCCCTTTTTAGGCATGACCATTGTTCCTTCTTGTTTTCCGTCATCTTGGGAAGGAGGACCCAAAAGCCTTGTTGAGCTTAATGAAGGTATCATTGAAGATTTGGTGAAGTCAAAGAAGCTGCAACACCTTGTGGACCTTTGGGCTCACACCACTGATACCCCTGATCCAGATGACAAATGCCAGTTTCAGCTCTGCAGGAACACAGGAGTTACCAGCTTCTCTTGCCATCTTAGCCATCGGATCTCAGTTCTGTATATCTGTCTGTACTCCTTGTGACAGTGCCTGGCTTTTTCATAGATGAGCTTCCTTCTCACCTTATGAAGCATCTTCTGAGCAATCTTCTTTCTCAAGTGCTTTAACTTCAACTCTGCAAAATATCTTTGCTTTTTCTTAAGGATTTCTGGCACAGCAGGAACCTTTTCTTCTCTTCTACACGCTCCATGGTTCCAGCCGGAAAAGAGCTAAACTTTTTAATAGTTTATCCATCCCAAAGGAGCATAGGAATCAGATACTGGGTAACTGACATGGGGTTTCTGCACATACTCATAAGGAAGAGTAAGAATGGCCTTGGTCTTCTGTGAGACCCTAACCATATCTTGTTTCCTTGAGTTTGTCTGGGCCCAGGGTGTTGGCTCCTATACTGGGTACAGTGAGGCTAATGCATCTGTTGGGCCAGAAGGTGGCTGAGGGTAGCACAGATGGCAAGTGGTCAGAACAAGAGGGCTGCCATGGGGACCCCATGCTGGTCCAGGCCCTCCCTTGATTGCTTCAGATATGTGCTGCTCAGCCATCCTAGTTATGCCACTTTATCTGCTTTGAGGAAGGGGTAGCTCTTTCCTGAGCAGGTGGGTCCTGGGCTCAGGGCTCTTTGCCTCTCCTGAGAGTTTACTTCAATACCTTCAAACTGGTCCATAGCCCTCAGTCTCCCCTTGTCTCACCCACCCTCTGAGCCCCTGCTACTCTTCTCAAGCTGCAGCTAGTTATTTTATTCCTATCATCAAGCTACATCATCTAACATCAGTACTTCTCCAACCTTACTGCTGGAGCCCACACCATACAAAAGAGAGATGCCTTAAGGTCCCCCAGGGAACGGCAGAGCTGAAGCCCCTGCCAGCACACCCATACTCTTAGAAAATCTCCCATGTTCTCTTAAAAATTCATGGGAAATTTGCATTCTACTCCATGATATATCTGAATTTCTTTTAATAAGAAGATGTTTAAATGTATTCACCCCAAGGAAAAATGCTGCTGCTGAAAGAAGCGCTGTGTTTATCTGGCGGCTTCACATATTCCTCCTCCTGGAAGTACCTGTAGGAGAAGATCAAGCTGCTGACACGCATCACTTGCTGGCTTGTTAAGGTCTGGCCCCACAAACCTTTCTGTATTCTCCTTACAACTCCTCTGCACATGTTCCAGCATCTGGGCCACCTGGACTCCTGTCTTTTCCTGATATGCCCGCTTCCTCCCAGCCCCTGGGAGGCTGCCTACCTGTTGACAATCCACTGTCCCCAAAGGCTGTGAAGGAGATAAAACACCACCTTCCACATCACATCCTCTTTGCCAGCCCCTGACAGATATGATGTGAGAGGCCGCGAGGGGCCATAAAAACAGCCCATGCTTTGGATCTGAAGCCTGGCCTTCAAATCCTGACTCTTGACAGCAGCGAGTCTCCTAACTCCTCCATCTCAACTATAAAATGAGGAGGAACAAGTAGCTGTGTCGTGACCAGCCCATGCTTCCTTGCGCTCCTCCCAACTCCTGTGGCATTCTAATTAGACCACTCATGTGGAGAACACATATCTGCATAGGCCCTCAATTATGGCTTCTTCTCCCCAAACAGATAAGTAGTCCCCATGCCCCCCAAAGCTTCTTGTATTACTTTCATGATCATACAACATGAAAGACACTTTGGTTATTAAATCAAGTACATGCTTCTCTAAATTATCAATCCTATTAAACTTTTTGAATAGTGAGCACATGCTCCAAATACAGCTAATTATTTCCTCCAATGTCTATGTCCTAGGACTTGGGGCTAGGAGCCACCCACCAAGACCATAAACACCTTGAGACTACAGTCCCGTCTCCACACTTCCCACAGCACCTTACTCAGCGCCTTGCGCTTGGAACACACCTAGTAACTGCTTGTGGCATAAACAGAGAGTTTCACACACATGACAGGGGAAGCCCTCTCCAAATGAGCCGGTATGCAGAAAGGGGTCATTGTTACTGGGAGGCAGGGCTGGAGGCGAGTCCTTCTCCCCCCATCCTCGAGGAGCAGCACCCCCAATTACACCAGCTGGCCTCCAACTCAAGTCAATTAAAAAGCACCGTTTCTCCAGTGTCTGGAAACTCCTGGAAGGAAAGTTTACCGCCGAAGTTGGCTTTTGACTAGAGTCTTAACAAGAGGCCTCAGCAGGCTGTGGCGAGACAGACAATGTCACTTAGAGGAGCAGCTTGAAGCAGCAGTTAGGAGAAGAATTATTTTAATGAATACATTTCCTTTCAATTGTATGGGAATATCAAGATCCCATTAGAATGGGGAAGCAATTAGAACTAATAAAGATGAATGCACAGTGCTCAGTGCGTGCAGAATAACAAGCAGCCAACAAAGGGGCTCCGGAGAGCCTGCTCTAATCCAAGGGAGCGGGCAGCCAGCAGAGGCAAAGGCTTGTTCAGCGCTCAAAGCCCCTGCGCCTGCACATTCTGATCACGGCCAGCAAATGGCGTGAGCTGGGCGTTGGAGGTGGTGGTGGTGGGGGTGCCCCCCACTCAGCCCAGCCTCTTGGGGACTGAGATGGGCTGGTGGCAGCCCCTTGGCAACAGCCATTCAGGCCAGGCCCTGGCTCCTGGCCAGCCTCTTGCCTGCCCCTCGCACTGGGCCTCATTGTGTCCAGGTGGCAAATGCCTTCTCGCCAACTCTCCTTCGAGGGTTAGAGAAGGGGTGGGACAGTGGAGGAGGGAGCAAATGAGTAGGGGGCCCCACACCCCCAGCATCCCTGTTTCCCTTCCCCCACCGGCCAGGGTCTGCTCCTCCTCTGAGTTTGGTGTTATGTTACAGACACTGGTGAGTCACAGGCAGCCAAACACAGAAGTACTGTTGCTTACACAATTGCTCTTCAAACAGTAACAAACAATTTTCATTATCCAAGTCAGATCGAATCATCCGCCTGGCCATCCTGCCTCAATCAGAGCCACACAAACAGGACCCAAAGCCTCACGCTCTGCCCACTCTGCTCTGACAACACTGGGCTTCATTTTGCCTCTATCTCAGATGAGAAACAAAGCGCTGCCTCTGATCCCTTCTCTGCACTGGAACCGCTGTATGGCTGGCAATGCTGTCGGGATAAATGGCGACCCAAGCACCTATGCAGCTCGGGACCCACTCAGATGGGGGATGACACGTTACTTGGCACCTGGGTGAGGAAAGTGTTCAAGAGTTTAGAGGACTCCATTGCCAAGTTTAGAAGGAATCCAACAAGATAACCCTGGCTCCCCACCAAAGTACTCACTGGCCCTCACTGGAGTGTCAGTACTTGACATTTCTTTATTTAATCTTTTTGGCCGGGCAGTTTTTTTTTTCCAACTAGGAATGTGTAAGCTCATTCCAAACTGTCTGCTGAGAGGCCAGTCACACTCATTACTGGGATTTTTCTACCATTTCTCTTAAAAAAAAAAAAAAAAAAAAAAAGAAGAAGAAGAAAAGGTCTATAACATTTTATACTTGTTTCTTAAAGGTAGAGCACTTTAAAAGCATATTTACATTTATGACCTTACTTGATCCTCAAATTCACCCTGGAGGGTGGGCAAAGCAAGGTTTATTGAGTTTACAGAATTCAGGGGCCCAGAGAGGCTCAGTGTCCTGTGCAAGGTCATGGGTAGGTAAGGCTCTGACTCAGTACTTGGGCTGACACCTTTCCCACACTCCCACGCAGCACTAGACATTCCAGGACAGTTCGTTCTGCAATTGTTTTCAGCACAACTCCTACCCCTTCCACACACTAACCCATACTAAGTACTGCGTGCTTCGTCAGCTTGTAGGCTAGGCTACCTGAGGATGCCTCCTCATGAAGGTTCCCAAGTGTTTCACTGTTCCCCAACCAAACAGATATTCCTTGCCTCCATTCTAACAGCTTTCATAAGTATTAAAAACCCTGTGCAGTGGATGAGGAAAAGGACAAAAGAAAGGAGGAAAAAGATATATTTATGTATGTTTACACAATAGTCTGGGTAATTTTCCTGCTGATTTCTGATGGTCTACAGAAAGGAGCGGTTTATGCTTAAATTTTTGTACTTGTTACATTTTTTTAACTTTTGAGCCAATTCTGCATGCTTTTATCTGGTAATCGAAACAATTAATTTGAAGATAAAATTTTGCAATACAACAACTATTGTGAAATTACTATTATTTTGTTTAGTGAAATTATGTGCCATTTCTAATTTTCTTTTTTTACCATTTTGTATTCTACTAAAAAAAAAAAAAAAAAAAAAAAGAACCATCCAATACAGGGTGGTTTGAATCAAGACTAGAAAAATAACTATTTAGGTCCCTTCAGTATAATACTGTGGCACCCAGGGACTGGCAAGTGCTAAAGCAAAGTCCATTTTCCTTTCATACTGATCACTACATCCTACACCTAAAAGCTTATTTGTTAATTTTGGAAAGTCTTTATTTCTACAATTTTAGCTATAATTTATATGCCATGAAGTACACAGGTATTAGCCAGGTGTGGTGGTGGCACATGCCTGTAATTCCAGGCTGAGTCAGGAGATTTGTTGTGAGTTTGAGACCAGACTGAGCTACAAAGTGAGCTCAAGGCCAGCTTGAATTGCACAGTGAGTCCTTGTCTCAAAAAGCCAAAAAAAAAAAAAAAAAAAAAAAAAAAAAAAAAAAAAAAAAAAAAAAAAAAAAAAAAAAAAAAAAAAAAAACAAAGAAAGAGAAAAAGAAAGTCAGTCAGACAGACACAGGACACAGGTATTAAGTATAGAGCTTGGTTTAATATATATGTGTGTGTGTGTGTGTGTGTGTGTGTGTGTATAAATCAGATACACAACATTTCCATCACCCTAGAAAGTTCTTGGATACCCACTTCCAGTCAACCCCACATTAAGCCTCCATCATCATCCTAGTTTCTATCATCATACATTAGTTTATCCTGCCTTGAACATCACATAAATGGAATCATATTAGATACATAACTTGTTTCTTCCTCCTTGTGTGGTACTAAGGATTGAACCCAGATCTTTTGTACTGAGCTATGTCCCCAGTGCTTGTGTTTTTGCACTGGGAACTGAGCTCAGGACTTTGTGCTTGCCAGGCAGGCACTGTATCACTGAACTATATCCCCACACTCCTTTTTATTTTTTGAGAGAAGAACTCACTCAGCCACTAAATTGCTCAGGCTAGACCTAAACTTGGGATCGTGCCTCAGCCTGCCAGAATGCTGGGATTAGGATTACATGCATGTACCACCAAGGCTGGCTGTATCTTTTTCCTTTCATTCAATGTGTCTGCCAGACTCACTCATGTTCTAATTTATTCCTTTTTTATCACAAATGTTATATTTTTATTCAGTTTTAAAATCCAGCTATATTACTGTTACTTGTTCCCTCAAAATTCTCTCCATTCAATTTTTATACTGCATGGTCCTTTGAATGCATATGTCTTCTACATCTCCTCTTGGCCATGCTTGAAACGACCAAAAACTTATAGAGATTATTTTTACTTTTAGCACTTTCCTTTTAGGTACAGTGGCTCACTAGATTGTCCAGCCTGGTGTCCTGAGCACAGGCTTCAGAGTAGGCAGATCTGGAGTTACATTTCAGGTTTACTACATAACAAATGGGCAGTCTGAGACAGGTGACTTAACCTCTGTGATTGTTTTCCCATTTGTAAAATGAGGGTAATAATACCTTCCTAATAAGGATTTGTGAGGACTAAATTACATTGTACATAAAATGCTTGGCATAAGACAAACTAATAATGGCCTCAAGCTAGACTGTAACAAACATTCTACTGCTCTATTCACACACTTTCAGTTTTTGTAAGCCAAGTATTAATGTATATACATTTTTGAAAGACATATTTCATGTTAATATCTAGAAAAGTCTATCTAGACTTTAAGCTTACTTAAAATAAGTTATATCCTATGGAATAAAATAAAGGCTTCCACCATTTACTCTTCAACAAGTATATACTGAGTGCCAAATTTCAGAGGCTCTTCAAATGATTCAAAACACGGCCTTAGTTTTTAGGATGTTTGGTTTGGGGAAGGTGAAGGCATAAAAACAAAAATAATTACAATACAAATTGTGGTAAATAATAACAATTAACATCTATTAATGTAGTGATTAAGAGTACGGTCATACTGTTTGGGTTCAAATCCCAGCTGCAAGATGCTGGGCAAGTTACTTAACCTCTTTGTGTGGCACCACACTTGTAAAACGTGGATAATACTACTTAACCTTGTAATATAAGTACTCAATAATAACGCAGTTAACATTTATGGTACTCAGCTGTGTCAAGCACTATTCTAAATGCATACGTGTACTACTTTATATTATCTCCAAACCCTATTATATCCACTGTCCTGATAAGTGAAGGAGTTTAGGTAATAGCCAGGTATGGTGGCGCACGCCTGTAATCCTAGCACTCTGGAGGCTGAGGCAGGAGGATTACCGTGAGTTTGAGACCAGCCTGAGCTACAAAGTGAGCTTAAGGCCAGCCTGAACTGCATAGTGAGAACCTGTCTCAAAAAGACAAAGGGGCTGGGAAGGTGGCTCAGTGGAATAAGCGCTTCCCTGGCAAGCGCAAGGGCCTGAGTTCAATCCCTGGTTCCGCAAAAAACAAAAAAAAAAACTGTCATATTGTCAGGGAGATGGCGCAGTGGAATAAGCGCTTTACTCCATTACTACCCCATCCCTTGCTACTGAAACATGTCTTGAATGAAAAAGTCCAGCTTATAACCCCTTTCCCAACCTAGCAGGCAGCGCATACTCAGGAACCACAAAGGACCGGAAGAGAAAGGGCATAGCGCGGCAAGCACAAAAGCCTGAGTTCAATCCCTGGTTCTGCTGTAAAGAAAAAAAAAAGATCCATTCTCAAAAAGACAAAAAAAAAAAAAAAAGTACATAGCTACAAAATACCAAGTGCTGCAGGAAAAAACACAATCAGCTATAAAATTAGGATGATAATTAGAATCAAAAGAATTAACATTTGAAAAGTGCTTAGAACAAAGCCTTGCCTATACACATAGATGTCAAATAGATACACTTTTATATGACTCAAAGATGACAGTCAACAAATTCCATGCACAGTGACTAAGGAAGACTTTGAAAAGGTGAAGTTTAAACTGGGTCCCCAAAGTAGATAAATTTGGCTGGGAATGCCGCAAGTGGGGGCTGGGGGGGGGGGCTGGACTTGGACTACCTCCCTTTCCTCCAACTGTTCACTATTCCTCAATT
>PVKA01010439.1:0-64444 GCA_004027165.1 Ctenomys sociabilis
AGGGAGAGGGAGATGGGGAAAGGGAGGGGGGGAGAGGAAGGGAGAGAGAGAGAACAAATAAGATAGAGTATTTTTCTCTCTCTTTACCCCTTTATTTCTCATGTCCTCTTCTCTCCCCTTCCTCATTAAGATATTAAACATTCAATCCATTAAGTGTTTAATTTATAAGTCAGGGAGATAATAACACGAGCTAGTTAAAGTAAATTGATGTTAAAAGAAAAAAAGAAGCAAAAAAGAATTCAAATGATTTCTCTAGATTTTTAAATCTGGCAAAGTGCTTGCCAGTATGGATGGGGAAGTAAACTGCCCATTAAATGCTTGTAATCATTTGAGTGACCTCAAACTTTCAGCACTGAAAGACAGCCGTGTCTTATCTCCTCGGGAAGATGCACTCCTCACACATTAATCAGTAAGTCCACAAGAGCCAGCAAAGCCAGCTGCTGGGTATTTAAGAAGGATAAATTATAAAACACATTTAAACAGCTCATTTTTAGCCATACTGATGCATCAAATAGTTCAGTTTACTGTTTGATGATTGTTTACATTTTCTTTCTAGCGAGTGCACCATAATGATAGTTCTTTGAAATGAGGTTTCTGTTTGCTCAGCTGACACAACTCCTGTTTGAGTAAACTATCAGTGTTGTTGAACTGCATACTCCAGAACAATTATAAACCATCATAGCTCTTGCATCTTTATGGATACTTTTGCATAGATGAATGTAAGCAAACATGCTAACCCAGACCACTTAATATTTACTCTGGCACACTTGTTTTAATACTTTTATCAAAATTGTGTTCTACAGTTAATTTGTTCACATATTTTAAAATATTTTTCAATATTCACAGATTTTATGACATGTATAAAATTTATACTGTTTTTCTCCTGGAGAAAAGCTTTCAAAATATATAATGTGTACATTAGTAAAGTATGTCAACTTATCAACAATTTGTAGAATAATATGTTATAGGATAACATTATTAAAATTGTTGTTATAAAATAAAAATTATCAAGACAAAAACACCAGGGAGAAAAAAAAAATTGTGAGGCCAACATGTACCAATATTCAGGTTAATTATCCTTATAGAATAAATTCTAATTAAATATTTCTTTATTATTTATAAAATAATAAATTGCCATCATTTTTTACAGGCCTAAAAAGAGAAATAATTGAGTTTCTAGTATTCCTCAGATTTAGAAGGGAGGCAGAAGCCACACCTGTTTTACTTCCTTTTAAATCCAGAACACTTTTGAGGTATATATTTAATTCCTCAAAATTATGCAGCTCTGCAGTTGCTGTGTGGAAGCTTAAACCTTGAGCTCTCTCTGCTGTTAATTTTATATGCTCTTTACATGGGAAGAAAAGAATCTCTTACTAATTGACTATCTAGAGACAGAAACATTATTGACTTTTCATGCCCTTGATAGAAGGTATTTTCATACTGCAGAGACACTAATACACGGGAAATGTTGGCTAGCTTTCCTGTTACTAGGTCATCATAGCTGACACCCACAATTGAAAAGAAGAGAGCTTTCGTGTGGCTCTTCATATCAGCAGACTAACATGGCCTCAGTTCTTGGGTACCAACTTTCTGAAGTAGTCAGCCTTCTTGTCACTGGGACATAATCTCTGAGACTCACAATCTTAAGGAAGAGAAGGTTAATCTGGCTCACACTTTCAGAAACTTTCCAACCAGGCTGAGCTGCTTCAGAATGAGAACATCATGGCAAAGGGACATGGCAGAGCTAAGATACTTAGCTCAAGAGAGCCAGGGAGCAAAACACAGAACCATTCCAGAGAGGAAGGGATACAAGCCCAAGGTCATCCCTCCATGAGCCCACCAACAAATCCAGAAGTGTCCAAGCACCCAGGACACAATCATGCTAAATTGTCATATATCATTCTAATATTAATTTGACATTTGATTTTTTATATATAGTAAACACCAATGCATTAGTTGATCAGATTATGTATCAAATCATGTACCTGAATTTAACTTCAGATCAGACCAGTAGGATATTTCTTTAAAGGAGCTGCTTAAAATGTTGTAGGACCCACTAAATTTTGACATCTGAAGGACCAGTATTCAGGAGAAAGAGATGGTGAAAAAATTAGCTACAACTTTACAAGCATGAGTTGAAGCTTGCTATCTCCTTGAGTGCCAAGGTGTAGGACCAGGTGTTCATAAACCACAGCTTGTACAAGCAACTTTTCAAATACTTTGACTTGCTAACTCCTAGATGTCTATTGTCTTTTCCTCAGTAAACAGTGAGTGAATCTTGTTGTAATTTAAAGACATTAACATAAGGTGTTGGCTTATTATGTCTTGTTGGGAACTGTAGCAAATAAATTGGTGAAATTAGACTTTTTAAGTAAAGCTTAAACAAAAATATGACTGTGTATCTGCAGTATTTGGTTGTATTATTGCATTATAAAATAATTTTAGATAACTCCAAAGAAAGATTGCTAAGTTCCTTAGAGAGTGAGAGTTGTAATAGTAAGTGACAGGCAAGGCAAGGTGCTACCAAGACCTTGGGCAGTCATGATGTGGTCCTAATACAAAACTTTCCTATTTCATTAGCTTCTCTCCTCTTGAAATAACAAGTTAGTTTTGAAATTATACACCATAATTTACAATTTCAGAATGCTTTTTAAGCTCTAAGTATTAAAAACAAAAAGAGAGAAAGCCTTCAGAAATGAATTACACATTTGAGACTGGAAGAAGAGACATTCTGTACATAATCAAAGTCATACTTATAAAGCTCCTTCATTTAGCCTGAAAGAGGGGTAGGTGATCAAGATTGCATCTTACCCTAGAAAGAATGGTTGTCATCAAGAAATCAGCCAACAACAATGCCGGAAGAGCTGTGGGGAGAAAGGATTCCCTTCTCCACTGTTGGTGGTAGTGCAGGCTGGTACAACCATTTTGGAAATCAGTATGGAGATTTCTCAAAAAAGCAAAGACTGTAGGTACTGTTCAAACCAGTCTTTGCCCTCCTAGGTATTTTCCAAAAGAACTGAGAACATCATATCACAGCAATACATGTGGACTCATGTTTATAGCAGCCCGGTTTGCCATAGCTAAATCTTGGAAACACCCCAAATGCCCATCAAATGAGGAATAGAGAGAAAAGATACGGTATTTTTACACAATAGAGTATTATTCATCTATAAAAAAGATAAACTAGAGGCTTTGTAGATAAATGGATGCAACTAGAAACTATACATGTGAAATAAATCAGACCCACATGTGTGAACATTGTATTGTCTCACTAGTGTGAGAACCTCAAAAAGTAAATAAAATTTGAAAGGTACTGTTATGGTTTGTTGTCCCCGCGAAGCCTCATACAGGCATGGGGCAGCTTCTATGATTTATTCTTGATCCAGTGTTAGGATTGCAGGTGTGAATGCTATACCTTGGCCCTGGGGTGGGTGACTTGCATTACAATGTAAGGAGGGGAAAGAGGGTAGCTAGCTGCCTGAGCTACTGACCTCCAGGAGCTGTGAGCTAAGTAAATCTTTCTTTTTTTCATTTTGGGTGTTGTTCATTTTGTCCCAGCAATGAAAAGAGTAACTGGGTTTATATTTCACAAAATAAACTGTGAAAGGGAAAGAATTTGTTCAGTGGGAAGGAAAAATTGGGAGGAGGAAAAGAACAAATGAAATAAGGGAAAAAGATACATTTATGTATATATGCAGGATAATTTGGATAATTATACTGCTGATTTCTGCTGATCTTTTGAAAGGAGCAGTTAATGCTTCCTTTTTAAAAAAATTCTTTTTTGTTTTTAAGTTCTTATAATGTTTGTTGTTATTCTGTTTTTTTTTTTTTTTTTTTTTTTAACAAATTTTGCATGTTTATGTCTGGTAACCTAAACAACTAATTTGAAGATAACATCATCAGCAGTCATTGTTGAATTCCATCTACTTCGTTTACTGAATATTTTATCGTTTCTAATGCTGTTTTATTTATTTTGTTACTCTTTTGTATTCCTTAAAAGGTAAATAAAACATTTTAAAGAAGAGAAGTGGGTGACAGCAAAGAAATCCTTTATTGCCAGGCACTGGAGGGTGGCAAAAAGAAGCTGGAGACCCTGGAGGGAGAGACAGAGGTTGGAGCTTTTATGGGCTTGGGCCAGAGGTGAAGTTTTCGGTGACGTGGCAGCACAGTGACGCAAGAGCTGCTAATTTGGGGAGGTTTGGGGCTCAAGAAAATAAAGCAAGGACCGTCTTTAGGACCCTGGTTAACCTGGAGAGGTGGAACGAGGGGACAGAAGACAGTCTAAGAGTACCTTCTCAGGCGCTGGCTCTGAGGCTATCACTCCTTGCTGCCTGGATGCCGCGGGGCAGAGCACCTTCGATACAGAAATGCTGAGGCTTTAACCTCCCTTTCTCCTAAAGAAATGTACATTGCCATTTTACTTATTAATATTTGGAAAATATGATGAAACACATTTATGTGAGAGACCCTAGGATCGTATCAGATATACATAGTAAAATCATATTTCTGTTGATATTATAATGAGAAACATTCCCAATTTGTGTACTCTTCCAATTTATAAAGGGAATTGTAGAGAGCTGCGCACAGCCACACCTTAAAGACACAGCCACACCTTAAAGACACAGCCACACCTTGCGCACGACAGGGAATGCTGTATATTTGTTTCTTTGTTAAAACTAAAAATATCGTAAAGCAAAAATTTAAAGCTACATTAAGAAATAGTCTTATGGGGGCCAGCCAGATAGCTCAGCAGACTAAAGCACCTGCCTTGGCAGAGCACAATGACCAGGGTTCGAGCCCCAGAGAGCTGTGCCGGTCCCGCCCCCAGGGCATGCTGAGAGGGAGATTGAGACTGGCCGTGGTGGCGCACGCTTGTAATCCCACCGCTGTGGAGGCTGAAAACAGGGGCATCACTATGAGTCTGAGCTACCCGGTGAGACCTGTACCAAATACATGAATGGAAACAAAATTTATTTTGATAAGTTTTTGATGGTTGCCTATTATTTGCCAGGCTGTATGTTAAGCTCTGAAAATGAAAGATGATTGTGATTTGAACATCTTTAAAGGGCTTTAGTCAGATAAGGTATTCAGACATGAAGATGAAGAATTACAGTGTAGTATGATAAACCCTCCGACAATGACATTTGCACGACACAGAAAGGATTCCAGAGGAGTAAAGTGGAGTTGGCAGGAGAGGATGTTTGCGTAGGGAGGCAGGTTCTGTACATAAACTGCTGTCATTGCATGCTGATCACTGAAAAAATCTCTTCGTAGTAGACATATCTCAGTTTTTGCACATGAGCAACTTACAGTGAGAATTAAAATTTACTTTATCCTTATTCTAAGTTGCATAAATTTGCATATGTCTAATGGCAAGATGACTATTAAACAATGACCTCATACATGCAGCAGTTATCTTGAATTTATGGATTCATTCGAGTCCTGAAATAACATTTGCTGTAAAAAATGGAAATAGTTGTAAAATGCAAATAATGTTTACCATAAACATACTAAATCCCCATATATGTGTAACTTTATTCCTATAAGAATTCTATGAAACAGATGGAAATGTATCCCTCATTTCCAGATGAGAAAACAGAAGTAAAATGTTTATTTAATCTATGTAAAGCCTCACATTTGGAATGTGAATTTAGATGAAATGAAATTCAAGGTTACCAGATAACAAAACTTGTGTCCTTAAGCCACTTTATTAGATTTGCTTACACAAATTCTGAAGTCAGAGAAAAAAGCTTAAAGAAAAATTTTAATGCCAAGCTCTGCTTTAGAAACACTAAAAGAATGAAAAGATAAGAATTTTTTTAAAAGGCACACAGCTAGAGGGCTGGGGAAGTGGCTCAGTGGAATAAGCGCTTCCCTGGCAAGCACAAGGGCCTGAGTTCAATCCCTGGTTCCGCAAAATTAAAAAATAAATAAATAAATAAATAAAAAAGGCACACACCTCGGGTTGCAGAGGGAAAACCCACCCCTCCAAACCTCCTGAATAGTGGCACAATGGTTATAGAAAAATGTTTCTTATTGTAAAACAATCAAAGAAGAGTGAAATCAATATGTCTCTATAAGTGTATTAAGATTTAAGTGAAATTTTATCTCATTTAAAACTTTTATTGAGAATGTTAAGTATTTTCATGCCTTGTTAGGCAGTTTTCCATCATTGTAATGAGAAACACTGAAGGTAATCAACTTATAAAGAAAAAAAGACATATTTTACCTCAAGAATTCTGGAGTTACTAGTCTAAAGTCCGGTCTTCTAGTTGTTATTTTGGGTCCCTGGAAAATGTTGAATGTTATGGTAGGCAGTGTTGGAAAGAGAAAAACTTACACTACAAGCTAGGAGGTGAAAGACATAAACAACCTTGGTGACCTGAGGGCCCCATTAGGCTGTCTTTACCTTTTACTATGACCACCCAGTAGTGGCTCCCTCAGAACCATGCCTTTAACGTATGGTCTTTCTGGGGACATTTGACATCCGAACTATAACAATTCCTTTGGATTTAGTTGCACTTTGTGCTTTGCTCATATTTCAGATATTTAATGAATTCTCTGGTTCAACTTCCTGACCTCAGGTAGCTAGATGGTTTTCAGCTGTCTTCCAAGAAACCACAGTCCCAAAGCCAAAAACAAACAAATGAAATAAATAAGCCCTTTCCAAAGGGCTTATATGTGCAAGTGGTGCCATAGGGATTTGACATCAATCTGCCTTTTTCAAAGTATCACAGAAAATTGACTTAAAATGTGAAACTACACTGACATTATGCACAGAGAGCACTGTACTACAAAGAAAATGCATATCTCTTTCTGACTCTGCTGTGAAATTGGCTATAACAATCAGTTTTAACTAGCATTAAAAATAACTAGCATTAAATTTGAAAATAATTGTTGATCCCATTTTTAGAAGAAATATCACACTGAGCTTTGTTTTATAAAGTTCTCATGCAATTGTAGGACACATTATTATCGTGCACCTCTGCCTGAATTTCTTTTCCTGTGGGATCTGGCAAGGTTGAATTCTGTGTGTGGGGTTTGTTTCTTCTATTCATGAGATACAACACCTGCTGCTGGATGAATTGTTTAACATAGCCCTCGATGTTGACTCTAAAGGTAATTGCGTACTTGGCAGTCAAACATGGTTTGTGTGAGAAGCGATCTCCAAATGCAAAGTGGTCTCTAGAGAGATAACTTGCATGGATGCAGGATGCCTGCTGTGATGGAGACCGGGCCATGGAGTGGACATCTGTAGCTTCTGTGAGACTAGCATCCAGTTCCGTTCTTATAGAAATAATTGATTTTTTCTGGGGAATTGTTTGGGTCCATATTAAATTAGTCATCTGTGGTTCAAATTTGGAAATATTCCAAGTATTTCCTTTTTCTTATCCCTGAGAAATTATCAGCAACTGTTAGAAGATATGAGGCATCATTCTCATGGGCAGTCTGATCTAGAAAAATGATGAAAGTGCCCTAATTCCACAATACGGGGTAAAGGTTCCTGCAAAATAAATTTACTTGGAAGCAAGGGGAAACGAAAGAGAGACAGGTCTGTAGGTACTTAAGTTAGTTAATGTTTTGCTGTAATAAATTTACTTGTGCTTAAGTAGTTCAAGCTGAACTACTAGTATTTCTAGGTATTAATGAAATAATTATAGCTATGCCTTGTCGGAGCAAGTAGCTCTGAGTTCCAGGAACATGAGAAACATCCAGTTGATGCTGACAGAAGTCCCACCTTACCCACTGTGAGTTCCCTGGATTGTCCTGAAGCCAAAGTCAGACCTCCAGGTACAGAGGGAAGATGCCTGCATTTTTGAATGCAGGCTTTTGAAAAGCTCTCTCCAAAAACTACCTCAGTTATTCACTATTCTTTGATCTTTATGAATGTTCAAAACATATTTGGACATTAATAATTAGAGAAAAACTTCAATTTGCAGAGATAATAATCTGCTGTTTTTCATGAGCAACATTATGATGCTACTCTTTGGAATACTCTTTACATCTATCTATATATCCTCTCTATTTCTGTCCATATCTGTATGCCTCCATATCTGTGCAAACCCTCACAACCTACTTATGTGGATGATACCTAATTTATGTGCATTGAAACTTGAAAAAATGAAGTACTTTCTTCACGGTTGCACATCTAATAAACTAAATAACTTTTGGTTATTTACTGGAGAGTTTTCTTCCCATAATACAATTTTTTTTTTTTTTTTTTTATGTATTTAGTACAAGGCCCACAGGGTCTCACTATACACACTGGACTCCTGTTTTCAGCCTCTCAGGTACCACCACACCCAGTCTCAATTGACAGCTCAGGGTACCCTGGGGGCAGGGTGGCAGGGCAAGCCAGGGATCGAACCCCGGCCACTGCATTCTGCAGAAGCAGGTGCTTTAGTCCGCTGAGCAATCTGTCCAACTCCCAAAATTCTTCATGCAAGTAATTCCTGGGATTACAACAGCGAAGTTTTGGATTCATCTGGTTTTCAAAGGAAATTGGTGCTTTGAAATCAGAAAAACTCATAGAATATGAGATGAAGCATTGCAAAGACAGCATTACCACTTTCCAAGATGTACCTGGAACCATGCATGGCCTCCTCCGGAAGGACGAGGCCTTGGTGTCCAGGGGGTTAGGATTTCTGTGTCTGTTCACGTTCACTTTTAGGGCCATCCTTGCTGCCCCTCACTTGTCAACATAACAATGTCTTAATGTCATATGAGAATTCCTTTTTATATTTTTAGACTGGAGGTTTTGTCTTCCAAAATGCATAATACTATCTGTAGAATTATGCAAATTTAAAGAATCCATGTTTGTTGAAGTTTTATGAGCATCCCTGAGAGAGTTGGCAGCTGCTTCTTCAACCATTTCAAAATGAGAATCTGCTTCTACCTTTTATGTGGGATAATTCTCCTGGGGTAAAACTCTTAGAGGTTCTTTTGCCTGAAAATTGAAACGAACACCTTTGGGTCAATGCAAAACATGCAGGTACACACACGTTTTCACAGCAATTACAGCATGGTGGTTGCTGTTAATCTGTCTCCAGCATGCACTTCCTTATCACTCAATCCTGGCAGAAGATAGGGGGAGAGCCATTTGTGCACAGAAATCTGTCTCTAAAGTATCCTTTAATTATTTGCAGTAAAATCTGGATCAGAAATGGCTCAGTGGATTAAGGTGCCTGTAAGCAGGCACAGGGGCCTGCGATTCGATCCCAGGGCACGCCGTGCCAGTCCCACCCCCAGGGCCTGCTGAGTCTCGATTGAGACTGTGCGTGGTGGTCCATGCCTGTAATCCTAGCCCTTGGGAGGCTGTAAACAGGTGATCACTATGAATTTGATCTAGTAGTGAGACCCTGAACACCCTGTAGACCCTTCCCCCCAAAAGAATGAAAAAAGAAAAAAAAAACCTGGATCAGTGTTCATATATATTACTACTTACTTCTTCATAATAACTTCAAAAGAAATTTTAGTTTCCATTTTTCCTGTTGTAGTGAAGATAAAAACATAGAGTGGTTTTGGGACTGTGAATCAAGTTTTTTGTTTATACAGAAATAAATTTATGATAAGGTTGGGAATTGTGATTAGGACAATAAGACAGGTGTGGCATCATTTTGTACACATCTAGTCTGATATTAATTTACACTCTAAATTGTTCTTCCAGATGGTGCTGAAAACAAGAGATTAGTGAGAATTGTATTTTTGAAATTAAAAAAAGGGCTCAAAGAAAAGTGAGGTTTCACAGGTAGAAAGCTAGAATTTGTATCCTGCCAGGTATGGTGGCGCAATTGAAATAAAAAGGTAATCCCAGCACTCGGGAGGCTGAGGCAGGAGGATTGTTGTGAGTTTGAGACCAGCCTGAGCTACAAAGTGAGCTTAAGGCCAACCTGAACTGCATAGTGAGACTCTGTCTCAAAAAAAAAAAAAAAAAAAGACAGAATTTGTATCCTTTATAATACTTATTAGTTTGGTAAACTGATCTACCATACTTTGTTCTTCAGGTGTACAGCTTACACAAACTGGGAGCAGGTAGGGGATAATTTTTAAAAAACTAGTATGACCTGTCTTATGTTGAATGAAAAAAGAACACATAATTTAAAATTTATGAAAGTAACCCCAAGAATAAAGTGCAAGAGTAGAGGGATGGGGGACTTTAGTTTTCTTTTGTTATTGAGGAACAATTTAGGAGATTTTAATTCTGCAGTTCTACTTTGAACTGACCGGGTGAATTCATGTTGTTTATTTGTTTAACATTATGAGGCTGCTTGAAGCACTAATAGGCCAACTGGGTTAAGGTTTAATAACACTGATGTGATTTTAGTTAGTGCCTATGCACAGGAGACTGGTATACTTTGCTCCACTGTTACACTTACTCATGGCAGATGTGTGAGTTTTAGTGATTGTTCAACTTATCTGATTTTTAACCTGGATATATATAGATATATAGATATACATACTCTTGAGTTTACCCTCTTGCCTTGTAAAGAGAGAGATTTTTTTTCTTTGTTCATTTTCAGACATCATAATATCATCACTGAGCTTTATGGAAATTAAATGAAAAACAAGAAAGATAGGAGACCAGTCATATTGGGAAGGTCATTCTTTTCTGCCATTTCAACTCCCATAACACTGATAGCTAGCAATTGAACTAAAAAGGTAAAACATAGCTGAGCACAAAACCAAAACAAGCAGCTTGTGAGGCAGGAACAGTAGACAGCTGCAAAGTGCAGAGTATCCAGAAACCAGGAGCTTGCTGGGTGTGAGACCGGGGGAGTGAGTTTGGAAATTGGCTCCATTAGTGTAAGAGACACTGGAAAGAGCACTTTCTGAGAAAAGCATATGCTATGAACGTTAGAGCTGTGCACCTTGACAAAACTCGTAGCAAAGGCAACTGGCGTATTTTAACCTTTTCCTTGGACTCCTAAGGATCTAAGGTTGCTGCTCCCTGTTTTCTTTTCCCCTCTCCGGCAACTGCATCTACACTATTCCACATGACACTTGAAAAGGCGCACTGGGTAGCCTTCTTAAGGTGAAGCTAAAACACCCACAGGGCCCTGTGAGTAGGAAGAAAAGAAAGAAAAGGAAAACTAAAGCTAAACCATAAAAGACATCATGTGAGGATATGGACACAATAGATTTGCACATATACATATGTCATATATCTGCTGATGTATAAATACATGCATGCATTTGTATATATTTATCTATATTCCCATGTACAGAAATGTTTGAAATAAAATTTATAACATTTTAGAATCTGATAAAGTGAACAAATAATCCTTAGTCTCAATACCAGCATAGAAGGAATTTGTGAACTTGAATCTGGTTCTGAGCAATTAGTGAGATTACAAGGGAACCAAAAAGGTAAAATACCTAAGGCCATTTAGAAACATGGATGATGGGTAGGGAGGGTCCAAATAACCTCAACCTAGAAACAGATGGAGAAAATATAAGATTAAAAATAGCATTTTTTTGTTGTTGTTGTTAAGGAGGAAACTTTATTGGATAGAAAAGCTTCTGTCGGAGAGGGACAGAAGGGGGACCCGAGTGGGCTGGCCCTAAAAACAGTATTTGAGGACTCAACAGAATTCTCCAGAACTGTTAGTCATCACAGAAAACATTTGAATATTTTATACAAACTATAAAAATAAATCTACGACTTAAAAACTAAGAATTAAAATGCTACTTGTGACCTAAAAAATAAATTTATTTCAAATGTCTCCTAGAGAAAGAGAAACATATTTCTTACAGAAAGATGCTATATTGATACCAGGCATTTCTTCAGTTGCAAAGAATATCACAAATCAGGGGTATGGAGATAGCTCAGTGGCTTAAGTGCCTGCTTGGTCAGCGCAAGGTCTTGAGTTCCATAACTGGTACCAAAAAAATAAATAAATAAAAGAATAGCACAAACCAGTACTTCCAAAGTAATGAGGAAAATTGTCAGCTAGCTTTTGTAACAATTTTATTAGTAAACAAAGGATCTGATATAACCAGGATATACTTAACATAACAGTTAAAAAATAACATACAACAAAACATGAGTTTATATGCAATTTATAACACAGGTATATACTATGTAAATTCCAAACTTTCTAATTCATGAGAAAAAAATACATCAGATCTATATATTGATAAATGGGATAAAACCATAGCACATTAAATTTCAGGGAAAGAAAAATGAAATATATAATCAAAATGGCATTACTAACTAATCATGCCTATGAAAACGTTTGCCATATTGAAAGATATAGAAAAGTTGTGGAATAAAGAATGAAAATTTTAATAATAGGTGTTGGGTGCCTTTCTTTTGAAAACATGGAGGAACTTCTAAAAAATAAAGTATCTCGATATAAGTAAAAGAACAATATATTTGATCTTACTAAATTGTTGAGTAGATAATAGGTGCTACACAGAAAGAAAAATAGTGAGAAGCTAAAAGCCACTTATTAGGGAGATATAGCTGTAGAATAATAAGAATAAAAACTATATTCACAATATCTACAAAAACTTTTCAAGTACATCAACATAAAATGTACATATACATAAGCAAAAACTCCACATACTAGGAAAATAAGTACTCAGGAAACATGACTGTCAATGTTAATTACTATTGAAGATGAAGTGGGAACTCTCACACTTTGCTACCTTAGGTATATTCATTTTGTAGATCATTATTTAGAAGGACCAAAAATCTGAGTATTTAAATTCTGCAACGTTATTTTCTAGGGAAAATTGTGTTTTGGTAAGAATAATTAACTACTCTTGTAGCTGTAACATACACAGCAATAGTAGCAGGTACCATTATAAATGGAGTGTGCGCTGAACAACGAGGTGTCATATTGAAATGCAGACTGTGACACTGTAGGACTTTCAGGTGAGTCTCAGAACTACACATTTTCCCTAAATTACAATTGAGGGGTTTTAATGTAGCATGTAGAAAAATTCTTTGTGTCAGTGTGGCTGCTCATAGAGCTAGTTTTTATAACAGAGGAAAGATGGAAACACTTTGATTTCCATCAACAGGAGGAAAAGAACTGAGGCTGGCAAGATTGCTCAGCAGTCCAAAGCGCCTTCTTAGGCAAGCATGCACAAGCACGCAAGGGACCACAATTTGAGGCATGGGTCCACCTGATGAGTCAGTCCTGTCCCCAGGGTGGGCTGGGCTGGCGAGAGAGAGAGAGAGAGAGAGAGAGAGAGAGAGAGAGAGAGAGAGAGAGAGAGAGGAAAAATGAGAATCACTTTTGGTATATGAATACAGTGAAATTTGCTTCATGGCTTAAGATGAATAGATTATTGAGGGAAAAGAACAAGTTGAAGAATGGAATGAACTATTCATGTTTGTAAACCCTACAAAGCAAAGCTGGGTGTTACTTAACATTTGAGTCAAAGACAATGATAGATTGTACAATTCACAAAGAAAAGGAGGATCACCTTTCTGGCAGCAGTTACAGCTGAGGAGAACGGGGAGTGAGGGTGGAATACGTGAATGGGAGTTAAGCGATGCTGAGTGACATCCACAAGGCTGACGCTGGCAGTGGATCTACAAAGTGCGGTACGGGGTTACAGGATAAATCTGGAGGGTACATGGCTGAATTTATCAGATACAAAAGTTACATTTCTTGTTATATAGGTCTCGCCTTACCTTAGTCTGAACCATTGAGCAGAAAAGTATAAAAACGAGGTGTATAAGGTAAAGGCATATTAATATGCTGAGCTGTGAAAGGCTCAGGTCAACAACTTCTGCGGACAACCCCCTGCTATTGTGAACCGCTGCACTGTGTTGGACTGTTTTGCTGAATTTACGCACCTATTGTATTTAGATGCCTATAGAATACCCATCTCTGAGAGGACTAAACAAAAAAAGGGCTACAAAGGAAGGACCATTTTATTTGCATAGACAGAATAGTTAGGAGAGATATACAGCTATTTTTGCTTAATTCAGTGAGTAGAAAGATTTGTACTAATAGTGCTTGGACGGGATATCCTGTCTGTTTCTTGTAGTATGGGTAACCACTAAGAAGTTAACGATGTACAACATATAATTATTGAAACTGTTAATCAGTTTTGATACTGTCTCATTGCTATTTGTTTCTCAATAAATTGAAAAATAAATAAATAAATACAATGTTGGAAGGTGAAAAAAAAGAGATTCTGAGTTTATCTGCAGCACCTTATTATTATTTATTTTTTTTAAAGAGAGGAAAATAAAACAAGTGCAGTGAATCATTAGGCCTATTGATGGCTATTTAGGATTTTTTTTTTTTTTGGGTGGGGGCTCAGGATGCCTTAAGGGCAGATCTGGTAAGGCATGAGGATCTGGGGATCCAACTACAGTATGCTGAGCCTGACTGTGTTTGCATAAGCAGGCACTTAAACAACTAGAGGTAACCTGCAGGCCCTCGTGGCTATTCATTAACATGAGAAGTCTTGCTTATATATGTATTGCTAGAGAAGGATAATAAGCGACAGAGAAGGAACTTCTGAGGACAGAAGCCCAGGCAGGGCTAGAGGTTTTTAGTTTTTATTTTTGGATGGAATGGCTTTGAGTGACCAAACTTGGGGTCTTACTCTGCATGTTAAACAGGTACTCTACCCTTGGGTTACACAACCCCAGGGCAGTGCTGGAGTTTCTCAAGGCAGAAATGGGAGACTTTTAGGATATAAGTTTGGGGATAATTGAAGTAAAAGGTTAAGAAGAATAATTTTTAAAAAGTTCTATGTGAGGCAGTGGTACAGTGCTGTCTTTCAAAAAATAATCAGACCTGAAATATACAAAGATTAAGACTTTAAAATCACTTCCTGTAGATAAAAGGAAGTATTTTATGTAGGACAAATGAAATATCCTGCTAAATTTAAAGGTTTTATAAAAGTAGTGCTTTTATTGTTAAATAGAAAAGCTGAAGGTAGTATCTCAAGAGATTATAGAAACTAAAAGCCTAGAAAGATTACTTTACAAAGTCAATTTAACACATTAACATTCAGTTCATAGGTGATAGAAAGGGCCTGCTTTCTCACACAGCTTTTCTAGTGCTATAATCAAAGAGTAGATCTATATAGCAACGCTTTCTGCCTAAAAGGTGTTCAAGGGATTCCAGACAACTCATCCAATATTAATGTGTGCAGTGTATAAATATATCTGATTTCTTTCTTTTGTTCATCTTGCAGAACTCACCTCTTTTAAACTCTCACTTTTCAACTTACCTCTTTTAAGCTCTGTAACCGACTACTACATGTGTATAAAAGTGTAGAACCAGTCTGAACTTGCTCGTATTTGAGGTGTGAGGAATGTAGGTCCTGCCGCCTGATTCTGAGTTGACCAGGGACTCAGAGTAAAGAGATTAGCACACAAAGAGGCCAATACAAAAGGCACTAAATTTGGAGAACTGACCTAAGTTCTAAACAGGCCACAGTGTCCAGCAGGGTGGCGCCCAGCCCTTGGGGAGGCTGAAAACAGGAGGATCCTATGAGTCCTGAGCTGCATAGTGAACCCTGTAAAATAAATAAATAAATAAATAAATAAATAAATAAATAAATATTCTTTTCAATACCTACTCTAGACAAATAAGGATTTCCACAAAGTTTAGTCTTATTATACCAATCTGGACCAATCAGACTATACCAGCCTGATTAGCAGGCTGATCATTAAAGTACTCACATCTGATGCTATTAAGGGGTACAGTGAACACGTACTTGGCAAGCACTTTGTATTCAGTCCTTGTGCAACCTTAAGAATTGTATAACTATGATCATTATTTAGATTGCAACGTGAGGAACAGATGCTTTGAAAAATCAGTGTCACACTTCTCAGATAGCAACTGCAGCTAGTAAACGTAGGAAAACCAGGTAAGTATGTTAGTGAATAAAGCAAGTTTGGACTATATTAGGTGGGTAAGATTTCTGATATTCTTGAAAAAAATCACAGAAATCAAATCCTTATTGAGTTTATGGATAGTCTGCTTGGTGAAAATTACTGAGCTATTCAGACCTAAAAAATATGAAAGAAGCATAAAACGTGATTCCCACATTCAAAGTGATACATTGGAAATTTCTGCATGTATGCACTTGGAGTGTGAATCCACATACTTGGAAAAAACACATGATATGACTGACCACTGGAGAGATGAGTGCTACTCCGTCACGAATAATTGCTCCTTTATCTTAGTTGGCCTGTCTTCCTAGAGGGAAATGTTTGTGTTGTGTACATTTAGCTTTCACATTCATCTTCTATCATCAGTTTATGCTTCATGTTGCTGTTTCTCAAATGTAAATACTCATTTCCGTACTTTTACTTTTGGAGTAGAGGCTCTTATATGCCGATGCAATTTACAAAAGTTCTATCCTTGAAGTTTCTATCAGAGAGTTATTCATGTAAGTGATAATTATGTATTTCACACGTTTGAAGAAGCCTGCCTAAGGAAAGTAAGTGGATTTTAAGGGATGAATTTATTTATTTATTTATTTATTGTTTTGGCAGAACCAGGGATTGAACTCACACTCTTGTGCTTGTCAGGCAAGTGCTTATTCTACTGAGCCATCTCCCTAGTCCCAATGAAATCATTTTAAATAAATATATTTTCCCTTTCATGCTTGACAGTTTTTTTTTTGTATTTTAGGGAAGGGTCTACAAGGTGTTCAGAGTCTCACTACTAGATGGACTCTTAGTGATCGGCCTGCCTACAGTCTCCCAAGTGCTGGGATTGCAGGCCCGCGTCACCACGCCCAGTCTCAATTGCTGTGTCAGCCTGCCCCAGGGATAAGGCTGAGGTCACAGGCCCGGGGGATGGAATCCCCAGCCCCTGCTCCTGCTTGTGCCTGCTGGCAGGTTCTTTTATCCACTGAGCTATTTGGCCGGCCCTTGAGTTTCATTTATGTAGTTGATTGGAATCTTTTTAGAAAATTTAACTTTATTTTTTCATAACTTTTATCGTGCCATTACCTTTTTTATTTCATTGAATATTATTCCAAATCCTTAGTTAAGCTCTGGATGTTATTTTCCTTATGTAAACAATAACATTTAGTGAGCCTAAATATTTCTTGCCTGTTTTACACTTCTCATAGTGTAATGAAACACTTCTGATAGTTCATTTGGTCCTATCTGGAAATTATCATTATCTTCTGATATGTAATACTGTCCTAAAAAATAAATGCTTACTATAAATTTATTTAGTATAATGGTTGTATATTCTAAGTCCATTGATGATGGATTTCCTATTTTTTTTTATAAATTTTACAATACTCAACATGATAATTATGAATATAAAAATGCTACATAAATAATTTTGAAACCATTGAAAATAATGAAGTCAGTGAGATTTACTTGTGACTTAGATGTAGCAATTTATTGGTGCTCTACAGGCATGAAATTTCAGATAACCCTAAGTTTTTTGTTAAATGACTGTACTAAAACTTAAGAGTTTTAAAAAAGTATTTCAATAATTTTTCCCATGATATTAAATACAGATGTTGCACGTGAAAATATTCATAAGGATGCTAAGTGATATTTATAAACAAAAATGAACATTTTGATGGGTTGATTCTGTGTTACTAGTGGATCATTTATATCTGGTCTTACCTGGTATTTTTTAGTTTCTCTATTAGCAAATTCATGCCTACTCTAACTTAGATGTACTTTAGCTTTCTAAAGATAGATTTTAATTAACCAGAATGGCAGAAAAGTGCTTTCATTGTTGCAGTCCTTTAATGTTTTATGCAGAGAACAGTTTCCCTAATATGTAAAATTCATTTCTTAAAGAATATTCTCCCAAAGAGAAAAATAAAATGAAAACTTGCTTCTTTTGAATGCTTGGCAAGTAACATTCAGCCTACAATATATGCCTTCTAGAACTAATTATGGAGTCACATTATTGTCTATACAATCATAACAAAAGCTTTGCCCAAGCATACACTCAATGTGTGGAAATTTTGTCTGGACTAGCTGTCAATTTTTGGACTGTCTTTCTCTGTTGAAGACTATTCATAAAATGAGGATGAACATATTTTCTGTCTGCAGTATAGGTGTACCTGCAAATGTTTAATGCATCAGGATGTTTGAGAGATTATTTTAATGGATTTTTACCAAATCATGTTTTGACAGTCAATTTAAATACATTTAAGTTACCATTTACACCTATGCTAAAATCCAGCAGGAATGAGAAAGGTTGTCTTGTGAAAGGATGGGGGAAGCTGCTGATAAAAGGCTCCATTCAATATTATAAAAAAAAAAAAAAAAAAAAAAAAAAAACTCAATAAAAGAAACATGAGTTAGTCAAACTTCCATGGTCGAAAAAAGGTTCTTTGCTGTTCTGGTACCTGCACCTAAGTCATGTACAGGGACACATTTCCACACAACTGATATTTAATTCTCTTTCTAACCAGTGAACTTTTGACCCATTATAGCATGATTTTGAGTAATAGCAGTAAATAGAAAATATTACTGATCTTTTACTAGTGAAATAAAGCATGGCTAGATGTGGATACAGTTGTCCTTAGCTTCAGGAGTTATAAAAGGACCTTTATTGGTTGCTTACATTCATTACAATGTCGTCTCCTTGACTATGGCTCACAGATGTTCATAGGGCTTTGCAAGCGAGCAGTTACTAATTGTCAGAACAGGGGTACTGACATGTTAAAGAATCAAGAATTTTATGAAGTGCTACTTCCTAGGCAAGCTGACCCTGAAATAGAAATTAAAAATCAGCAAACAATGTGAAATGCTGTGGAAAAACTGTAGAAATAAAAATAATTTCTCTCATTTTTAGCATCGTAAAGCTTTTTAAAACACTTCAGAATGCTTTACAAACACTAATTAATATTGCTTTATCTTTGTATAAAATATCATTATTAACACTCTAATTAGTAAGATGTAGAAGTTGGGCAGATGTTGAAATCTTTGTGCCTGGGAGAGAAGGCAGACTTGTGGCTCAGTTAAGAATAAGGATTTCATTTTATTCTATTTTTGGTGGTTTCGGAGTTGTGTCATGTGTATACGAGCTTCATACGTACATGCAGAGCTATTTGAGCTCTCTAGCTATATCTAAACTTGATTAGTATGACAAATGTCTGGAAATGTGCATATATTTGAGTGTGGTAGCTTTTTTCTAACAGATAATGTGAAAAGAAGAGAGACAATCAGATTGTATAACAACAAATTGTATTCTAGTTCAAATGTCTCAGTTGTCATTCAATATATGGATAAACATATACTGCATAACTTGCTCATATTTGTTTTAAAGTGTGTATGTGAAAATAACAAATACCGCATGCACTCCCTAAGCTCCCATTGTGTACTACGTTAAATGCCTTAGGGACATAATTACATTTATTTACTAATACAGGTGGTTAGCATAGATATTTTCATTTTACAGAACGAAGAGACTGGATTTTATTTTGAAGTAGAATCTCGTGAAAGACCCAAGGATAGCCTCAAACACACAATCTCTCAGCCTCAGCCAACTCAAGTAGCTGGTTATGGGTCTGCACTACTACACCCAGATATATGTGCATATTTCAGATTTCTGTCAAGCCCAGCAACTTGAGATATACCCAGCAAGCCCCAATAGCTCTGCACCTGTGCATCTTGATGTAGATTTGGAATAACTACACTTTTGCCCTGGTACTGCTTACATGCAAAAATCCTTCATCGTAGGCCTTACCTGCAGCTAGTTGTCCACAATTCAATATTCACTTGTCTTCTTTCTGAACAGAATCCAGATTTTGTTCAGTATTTTTTATAATTGATTTCATTTTATTTTATTTTGAATAGTAGAAACAGAAGCAAAAAACAAATAGAGAAAAGATAGAACAGGGTAACATAAAACAATGCATATGTTACAGATTTTAAAAACAGGAATAGCTAATTAGCAATGATTATTATATTACCTATATTTATCACCAAATCTGCAGATATAGTTATGTAAGATTGGGGAAATAACTGGTCCCCAAAGGTGCGTGCTTTCAGGAAATCTTATTTGTTTTCTTTTTTGTTTTAGTTTATTTTAAAGAGAGTATAATAATTGATAAGACATTAGGAATGGTACACATTTAGAAGGCCAAGATGAGAGGCATTGAACCATGGGTTTTATATCACACATTGCTATCCTCAATGTAGTTGCTCAGATAGAAGATATCAGCATACAGAGTTAGTTAAGGTGAAAATTCTAAACATTAATTCAATATGTAAAAAAAATGATGGAGGCCCGGGAAATGGCTCAGTAGAATAAACACTTCTCTGGCAAGCACAAGGGCCTGAGTTCAATCCCCAGTTCTGCAAAAAGAAAAAGATGGAAATTATTTGTACAGTCATCTCAGCCATCATATATGTATTTATATATATATTTATTTGCATCTTTTTCCACTCCTCCCTTTTTTCCTTCTCTCATTTTTGTTATTTAATCCTTAAATTCAGCTTCTTTCCATGTTATTCTATCTATTATACCTTTCAGGATTTATTTATTCTTTCAGGTTATCATCCTAGTAAGAGAATATGATATTTATGCATGTATCTTTCATTTATTTCACTTATGAGTATAGTCTCTAGTTGTATCTACTTACCTATAAAGGATTCAGTTTGTCTTTCTTTATGGCTGAATAGTACTCCATTGTATAGAAATATCATATCCTTTTCACCTATTCCTCAAGTGAGGAGCATTTGGATTATTTCCAAGATTTGGCTGTAACAAATTGTGCTGCTATAAGCATGGGCACACATATATCACTATGTAATGATGTTTTCAGTTCTTTGGTGAAAATGCCCAAAAAGGGAAGAGCTGGATTGAATGGGATTTGCAGTCCTAGCTTTCTGGGGAGTCTCCACACTGCATCCATGGCAGCTGCACCCATCTGCACTCCCACCAGCAGTGGGGAAGGGTTCCCTCTTCCCCGCAGCCTCTTCAGCATTTGTTATTAGCAGATTTCCTTATGATATTCATTCTTTCTGGGGTGAGACAGTATCTCAAAATTGTTTGAATTTACATTTCTTGAATGTCCAGTAATGTGAACATTTTGTCATGTATTTATCTGCCATTTGTATTTCTTCCTCTGAGAAGTATGCATTCATCTCGGATGCCCATTTTTGGACTGGGTCTTCAAATTTGGGGGACCGAAATTTTCTAGTTCTCTATATAATTTAGATAGGAGTCCTTTGTGTGAGTGATTGTTGGTTACGAATTTTTCCCAACTTCTGGGTTGCTTTTTCACTCTGCTGATGATTTATGCTGACTTGCAGAAACTTCTGAATAAGATGAGATCCCAGTTGTTGATTCTTCGCAGTATTTCCCATGCAGTTTGGTTTTTGTAGGATCTATCACAAACATTAGTGTAGCAATAGCTCCAAAAGATCAAATTTGATGACCAAGACAGAATTTTGCAATATATATATTGCCTTTTAGTATATTTGTGCACATGCTCAAATCTCTTTATTGTGATGCCTCTATGTTTTATAATCTTTAAGTCATAATTTATATTTGCATCTTTAAATTATAGCTTATTTTTGCTCAGTTGAATGTGGTCAGTAAATAACAAATATAATGCTCACTTATTTATCTGTATCCTTATCAAAAACACTCTTCCTAAAATGTATTTTAAAATTCCTTCAAAAGACACATTGAAATATAATTCAGGAAATTCACCTCAAGATATCTTAATATTGTAAGCTAGAGTTACAGTAAGAATAATTTAGATAATTTGTAGAATGTTATTCACCAAAATAGAAAAATTCTAAAAGATTTACAAGAATTGAGTTTTCGTAGATCCTACAGAATCAAATTCAAAACTTTTTTTTTTCTTTTTAGGAAAAGTTACTAAACATTAAATTATTATTATGAAACATTTTCTAAGTAGAATTATTCAGAGAAATGCTTCTAAATTATAATTTAATGTACCAAGAAAAGGCTAACATACTTCTCCCTGGTGAAAATATCTATATAAAAAGTGGCCAGATTAGAATTTCCTGCATAATATAACTTTAAAAAATACACTCAGGACATATTTTATTGTAAATGTAATTAAATAGAAAATTTGCTGAAGTTTTAAAAATGTATTCCACTAGAAAGATTTAAGAATGGATAAAATGAGAAAGGTCCTTTGCATGCTAAGCTTGGAGTCAGTGACTTGCTAGAGTGTGATTTAGTCATCACTGAACTCTTTGACAGTCTACCGTTACAATCTGCAAGAGAAAATGGTCACGTAGAGATGAGATTTGACGATTGCTAGAAATAACTTCTCTTGCAGAAATATCTCTCATAGGTGCCTAGAGCTTCATGCAGGAAATGGCCATGCTTTGTTCTCCATTATTTTCATAAAATGAATAGCTCATTACACTGTCAGAACTGGGTGTGAGTTCCAAATCTATTAGTCATGAGATATAACTTTAGGTAAATTTTCTGAGATAGTGTTTTCATCTGTAATAGTTGATCAATAATACCTGATTTCCACATTATTTTTGGATTAAAAGTTATAGAGAATATAAAAGTGTCTCTCAACAAATTGAATAAACTCAAGAGCTGATTGTTTGAATGATTTTTGCCAGCTACCAGTGGAGGGAACAAGGTCTTCCTTTATCTTAATAGGGGAGAGTAAATGTTAAAATTAATGAGGGGCCATGCCTAAAGGAAGGGCAGATATCTGTAGGAGAAAGTTTTGAGTATTTTATAATAACATTCTCCTTACTGTGCTACAATAATTTGCTCTGTGAAATTCTATCTTGAGAAATAATTATCACCATAAAAATATATACCTTATGTAATTTCTTACAGTAATAATAATAAAAATAAAAGTAGAAAGAAAATATCTTAAGAAGGAGAAAATGTTCAAATAGCATAACACAGCCATTGAACAGAGTTTTATGGAGCAAAACTGATAGAAAATATATTTATGGGTAATACTTTTTCTCTTACTTTTCTCTCGCTTCTAAAAGGAACTTTTATTGGTTTTACAGAAACCAAAGTAATAGATGAAGGATGAGTTTTCAACAGAAAATATTCACAGCTGTTATGGTCTTTTGGGATGTCAGACAGCCACTAGACGGCCCGAGCTCACCATGCTATGTACAATATTTGTTTCTAAACTGCAAGAGAAACCTCATTAACTAGACATTGGTCAAATTAGCAAGGTCATAGCACTTGCATTACAAGTATTTCATGCATTCAATAGACATGAAATCATGCACAATTTAAGATACTAATTGATTAACTTGGTAGCTCACTAGATTCGAAACAAAGTTCAAAAGGGTGAATTAAGACTCAGGATTTTAATCTCTTCAAAACATCATAGTGGGCTTAATTGAACCTGACTTTGAACAGGCCCCACATGGTCCATTTTTTCAAACATAATTGCAAACACAATGCCTGATGCCATGACTGTGCTGCTCAGGACTGGCTTGTACAAAGCTGATGAGACAAATATTCTAGTGTGCATTTTCTGTGATATCAACAAAACAGGTAAGGCTAAAACTGAAGAATTATATTTCACCCATAAGCTCTTCTATTTTGAGACTAT
Source organism: Ctenomys sociabilis (assembly GCA_004027165.1). Classification (NCBI taxonomy): domain Eukaryota; kingdom Metazoa; phylum Chordata; class Mammalia; order Rodentia; family Ctenomyidae; genus Ctenomys; species Ctenomys sociabilis. The sequence continues at coordinate 23,500 of PVKA01010439.1, forward strand.
ATGTAGCAAAATGGCAAATTTCCAGAGCAAAGCTATAACAATCAGTTTCGATTGCAATTAGCTTGCTTTAAATATGTGCCATATATACTAGTATTATTCTAAGAATTATTGTACAGATTTTCTTTTTTTTCCCTCTTTTATTGGTACAATTTTAAGTTTATAAGCAAACAACAGAAGATAAACTTCTGTAGCCAATAGAATGCATCAAATGCTCTGGAAATGTATGAAAGTCATGTGAAAAAACTGAGCATATTTGCTGGACTTGCTTTTGTTTACTCACAAATTATTTCTCAATATTGAATACTAAGCGAAATGAATCACACACACAGCTTAAGGATCCCTTAGTTCTGCTTATATGAGAACACCAACATGTAAATGTATTAAAAGTAAATGAGAGATTACTACTAGGATGTGGAGACGCCAAGCTTTTGTAAAAGGGAAAGGAACCGTAGATGGAGGGAAGAGGAGAGGAAAGGAGGGAAGGAGGATGAAAGAAGAAGGGTTGCATAACACGAGAGAGCTGCACGAGTGTCGCCATTAAGCTCTGCACATACAGACTGGTAAAAAGAAAAATTTAAAAAAATGAATCACTGATAAGTGTAAAAAATTAATGTTCCTTTCAACATCATGTAGAAAAGATTCTGATAGACAATTTATATGAATTTTTCACATTTCTCAACAATGCTGTGAACAAAGGTGCTGGTTCTTGCTATTTTCTAGTGTTTGTATAATCAGAAACATTGGCTGACACAGGCTCCTTCGTTGGAGCACAAAGAAGTTTTCCATTTAGTATAATAAAGAAAAAAATACTAAAGATAGCACTTTCCTTTGGTCTAAAGGTCCAGCAGGGTGGTTTGCTGCCTACTCTAACATTTTGGAATTTTCTGAGTTGATGATTTCCGCATCCAGGACCAACACACACAAAATATGAATGTGGTTCATGTTCTGTTGGCTGAGTCTCAGAGGACAAGAGCATCAGATACCTCAGTGCGGTTTGGGCTATTTGTCTTGCAGATATCTTCTATCATATTCACAAAAATGACAGGCCAATTTTTGAATTCAAAAGCATGGTGAAGTCTCCAATCAGTCATATTTTTTGGCAGAAATTTAGAGCTAAATTTGTTCATTACTTTTGGCAGTAGCACGCCACTTATTGTCTTATCTCTTGTCAGTTCTTGCACAAATATGCTTTTCCTGTTTCTTTAGACTACATTGGGAATATTAATAATGATTATTAAATAATAGTTACACAGAATACAATGAAATCATACATTTATTATGTATTTCTGTATATATTTATAAATGAAACATTGAGATTTAGAGGAAAACAATAGACAGGATTTCTTTAAGGTATGATTTTTATTGCAGAAGAAAAAAATACAACACAGTAAAAGAAGAAACTGACAATATTAGTGGAGCTCTGTTTCCTTATTTCTTTTTTAATTCTCTTAGTGCCTTTCATGGGCTTATATAGTTAAGAGACCTTGTCTTGTAGTTACTTCTAAGGAAAATCATTATGACGAGGGCTTTATAGTCATAAAAAGAGTAAGAGAGGAAAAGAATGAGAGAGATAAATGAAAACTGAAAGAGTAGACATTTGATTCTCTGTCTTTTATGTTTTTTTTTTATTCTGCTTTCAGCACTCTGAAGATGACCCATAGTTTAAAAGCCAACTTTTGATAAATTCTCAACATTTATTTTAATTCTTTTTAAATTTTATGTATTTGGTACAAGATCTCACAATGCGGCTTGGACTCACAGCGGTCCTCTTGTTTCAGCCTCCCCAGTGCTAGGATTACAGGTGTGCTCCACCACAGCCCCATCTTGGCAGCCTGGCTAGAGCACCGGGGTGGGGCTGGCACAGCATGCAGTGCCTAGGATGGAACTCTGTTCCTTGCTCTTGCCTGTGTGGGCACTTAAGACTACTGAGCTATCTCCACAACCTCTCGAATTTTAGAGCAAAAATTTAGCTGAGCTGTTTGTTATCAATATCTCTATATCTATCTATCTATCTATCTATCTATCTATCTATCTATCATCTATCTATCTATCTATCTATCTATCTATCTATCTATCTATCTATCTATCTATCTATCTATCTATATTTCAAACTAGGGATTAAACTCAGGCCCTTGCACTTGCCAGGGAAGTACTTATTCCACGGAGCCATCTCCCTTGCTCCTTTATATTTGTTAATGTTAATAATTTACAGATACAGATTTTTTTTTGCTGACTTTATAGTGGAATCTCAGCTTGCATAGACATAAAATTTTTTGCCCAGTTTAGCAGAAACATGTTTGAGAATAAAGGTTGCAATCTTCATTTGAAGTGTTTTCAGACATAAGCCAAGACTTTTCTAAGGGTAAAGAATTAGAAAATAGGGACCAGGGGTATAGCTCAGCTGCATAAACACTTGCCTGTCAAGTACAAGGTCCCATGTTCAATCCCCCATACCACAAAAAAAGAATACTCAGAAATTAATAAAAGAAACACTCTGTCAATTGAATAGAGAAAGTAAATGATAAGAACAGAAATGAGCCATTAGATATAATGAATACCATCGTGCACATCACGTTTGATGTATTTGGTGATTTTGATTAACACATACATATTTCTGACTTCTTCTAGAGAGAAATTCATGGCTAAAAGAGATGGGTTGTAATGTTATAGTAAAGATACTTAATTGTTGATAGCACTAGCCATGATTTATATCCAAGTCATAAAAATTTTAATTTTATCTATGTAATAAGAATTATCATATCTATGCTATAGAAATAGAATAAATGAAATAGCATTACATATGGAAAACAACCATGATAGGTAAAAACGTAATTCACATCCTGTTCCTCTCTTTCAGTGAAAGATAATGTATATAAGAAAAAGTCAGAAATACTCCTAGAAGGACAACTCAGGTAGAAATTCCATTAATAATAATCTCATGTAGTTCTCATTTACTATTTTTATAAATGATAAAATATTAATTATTTAAAAATATTCAGGGATTCTAATATTTTATTGTTCCATTATATGGAAAAAATCATCCTAACTTTATACTATGTCCTTTTTTACAGGATAATAAGTTGCCTTGTCTTTTATACTTATAGACTAATAGTCATAATATTGAATTAAAGCTAGCAAAATATGGCCTGTAATGTTATGTGCCACTTCCAGGCCTGACTCTTACAACCTTTTACAAACTATTTCTTGCAGTATTTATTCTTTCACCTGCTTGGAAGATGCAGAAGCATCTTTAGACATCTATGAGCCCCTGAGATAAGGTTGGCAAAATACAGTCCATGAGCTAAATACCTCTGACCACCTTAGTAAATGCTTTATTGGATAAAAATTTTGGATATTTGTTGCATATATACTTTTGTAATGTTTCACTGGTTTGAATCTATGCTCATTCATCAATATTGGCTTCTCGCTGCAGTGGCTGTATTATGCAGTTTGGCTAAGGCTAAATGACACCAAAAGACTAAAATATTTACTATCTCGATTTTTACAGAAAGTATGCAACTTCTCTCTAAGGAGTAATAAACCTGAAATATAGAATACTAATTCCCTAGACAATTGAGTCATGCAGAACTGCTCAGTCTGTTCCTTTCAGTAGCTCTGTGCTAACTCATTTTGGAATAGATATGAGTGAGAAATATGACCAGCTAAAGAGTGGTTGGAGGCTGCGTTTATGCTGCTGGCATTTGCTTTGATTAGGTTTTGACAATGAAATGATGCTTACAAAAATCTAAAAACAGTAGCATACTTTCAATGATTAAGAAGTTGCACAGAAAGCCGGGCATGGTGGCACATGCCTGTAATCCCAGCACTCGGGAGGCTGAGGCAGGAGGATTGTTGTGAGTTCAAGACCAGCCTGAGCTACAAAGTGAGCTTAAGGCAAGCCTGAACTGCATAGTGAGACCCTGTCTCAAAAAGACAAAAAAAAAAAAAAAAAAAAAAAAAAAGAAGTTGCACAGAAACTGATATCTAAGGCTAGCAGAGTGCCTTGGGTTATACTGTGGTAAGATACTTGGTAGTGTTTCTTGCAATAATATGGAAATCAGACCATTGGCCTTTTTAAGCTGGTACTTCCCAGAAAGGCTGATAATCAAAGCACAAACATATCTTTGCTCCTAATACCTGTGATTAACAAGATACTGCCAAGCACAAGAGTGAGCTCAAACATAACTGTATCAATTTTTAGACAGATGTCAAAAAGAAATAGAGTTCTGAAATTCAGGGTCTTTCAGAATTATATAAGTTTTTAGACTGCAGATAGTAAGGTTTGTGATTTTCAAAAATATCACCCTAATGAAGATACTAAAATGAACAATTTAGATCTGAAACTAATATCCGATAGTGTTATATTCTCATATAAAAATATTTTACATATTTTCATGGTAGTCACTAATAAACTGAGGGAAAAGGCACTTCATTAGAGTAATAAATTGAAAAATAAAGGAGATGTGAGGACATTATCTAGGGAAAGACTTTGATTACCCACTCATAGAACTCATCGGAAGCCAATACAGGAGGACCCTGCTAAGATTTGGGATGGTAAACATTCACCGACAAGATAAAAGTGCAAAGAACCAATTGCAGATCTTAAAAACAATCCCCATGTGACAAGAGAGCTTGGAAACTCATGCAGCCCTCAAAGAGGAATGTAATTCCACATGTGTGACTGTGAAGATTTCAAATAAGGAGTCTGCCCCTACAGGCAGAACCTTGTGTCATAGAGAGGGGGCTTGGGTGGCCTGGAAATGCATAATTATTAAGGAACTTCTTACACCTCCATGTGGAGGTGGGTAAGCAATGGCAGGAAAGCTGAAGTCTGCATCACTGTAGAACGGTGATTGATTGGTGTAACGTTTTCCATTCATTGAGGCTATTTTACCTTAGCTTCACCATTGACTGTTGGATGGATTGCAGGTGTATGGGAGAGGACACAAGATACTTTTTTTTTGAAATTAACAAGTTACTCATGAGTGATTGAAGATGGAACATTATACTTTTTTTCAAGGAAAAAAAAAGGAAAAACCTGACAGACATATTCAGTGACCTGAATGAATAGTTGTCCAGATCAGATAATGCTGAGTTTTCACAAGACTTCCTATTCCTTAAGAACACCTACCTAAAGTAAATTCTTTAGTGTCCCCTGTAGTGAAATGTGACCAGGTTGGCTAATGGACTGGAATGTGGGTAGAAGCAATGTTTGCCCCTTTGAGGGATCCTTAAATGTTTTATATTGCATCCATTTAATTTCACCATCCAAACTTCCCAAGGAGCAAGAAAATCCCAGTAGAGCCATCTTTTATGAACATACAACCCCATGACACACAGAATCTTTTCAGATAACATATTTCACAACTTCTCTTCAAAATATTTGCCTTATATTTTTCACTTTTCCATTCCTTCATGATAGCTAAAAGTTTTTTAGCTTTTAGAAAATGCAGTATGTTGAGAACCAAGTTTAAAGATTAAAAAGAATTACCTTGTGTTAGTCAGATTTCAGTTATTGTAACAAAATGCCTGAGATCAATTCACTTAAAAGAGAAAAGCTTTATTTTGGCACCTGGGTTTGGAGGGTTCAGTCCATAGTGGTCTAGCTCTAGGTGTGGTTTTTCCCAGCCTATGATAAAGTAGAAAGAACATCATGCAGAGACCAACAGAAGAAATGTGTTTATATTGTAGCTGCTGGGAAGTAGAACAGAAAGAGGCTGGAGACAAATCATAGACTTTGGAACCACATGCACTGGCCTCCCTAGGCCCCACCTCCTAAAGCTTCCATCTATCCCAGCAGCGCTGCATAAGCCTGCTACATTTATGCTTTGGGAATAGTTCAGTTCCAATCCATGACAAGCTTAATTACCTCAAAATAAAAATAAATTATTGTATTAGTTGCTATACATATTTTTCTTCCATCATAAAAATAAATTTCTTTCAATGAGAAACTTACAATTTGCAATAGAAAAGCTCAGCTGATGGTAAAGTAAGACTTATTTTACTTCTATTAGTATTACAGTTATTTTAGAGAATGGTTATGGGTCTAACTAATGAGAAGGATAAGGAGAGAGAACTTTATTTATTTGTTTATTTATTATTTTATGGAAGGGTCTACAGGGTATTCAGGGTCTCACTACTAGATCGGACTCCTAGTGATTTTCCTGTTTACAGTCTCCCAAGAGCTAGGATTGTAGTCAGGCGCCACCATGCCTAGTCTCAAGTACCATCTCAGTGTGCCCCGGGGGTAAGGCTGGCACGGCAAGGCAGGGGATCAACCCCCCAGCCCCTGCACCTGCTTGCAGGCACTTTAATCTGCTGAGCTGTTTTGCCAGCCCTGAGAACATTAAATAGTTTTGTTCTCTGTAGTTTCTGTCTCAGACTACTTAATAAGATAAACCAAACTGATCAAAATCATTAATTTCTGAAATTTAAATCTTAAATTGGGATGGTGAATATCTTCTCCTTAAGAAATGTTGATAAAATAAGAAAACTTTTTTGATGAACATTATCAGATATATATCATTTGACTTATGTATATTAAAGTGAAAAACATTAATGAATGTCTTTTTAAAATGATAGTCTTTAAAAATTTGAAAACAGTATTTGGAATGATATCTTGTTAGTTGTTTCACTATGCAATATTTTCTCTTGTTTTTTGTTTTATTTTTTTGAGGTAGAGTCTAACTATGTAGTTCAGACTAGTCTGGATCTTGCTCATGCAACACAGGCAGGCTTCAGATTCATGGGGATTCTCCTGCCTCAGCCTCCCAAGTTCTGGTATTGCAGGTGTGTACCACCATGCCCGGCTATTTGATATGATATTTGTTAATATAAATATTTTATGGTTTATTATATATAATTTAAAATTATACACAGTGAAGTTATATGTAACATTTTATTACTGTGGTTAAAATTTTATTTTTAATTTTTATTTGTTTTGGGGGAATCAAGGATTGAACTCAAGCCCTTGTGCTTGCCAGGGAAGCACTTATTCCACTGAGCCATCTCCCTAGCCCCAATTTTTAATTATTTTTGATTGACATGTAATAAGTATACATATTTATGTGGTCCCATGTAAATAATATGTTTTATGTTTTGCTTTTTTTGTTTTGGTGGTTTGAGACAAGGTCTCACTATGTAGTTCAGGGTGTTCTTGAACTCACTATGTAACCTGGGCTGACCTTCAACTCCTGGAGATCTGCCTGCCCAGCCCTTGCCTGATGTGGCATGTGTTCCCACATCTGGCTTGTTTTGAATGAGTTGAAAAGTATTTACAGTTTTTTTCACTTACCCAGTTTCCTTCCACTGTGACAGCTTGATTTTTTTTACACAGCGTGACATATACCTGTTTCTTCTCAACCTACCAACCTCAGTCTTAGGTGTTTACCCCAGTCAATTAGAAACATATTCCTAGAACCATTGTACAAGTAAGCATATTTATTCCAAAGTATAAGACACTGGAAAAAATTTATACAACTTATAAGAGAGATAAGTAAGCAAATATTTATACAATAGAATAACCACTCAACACTAAAAAACAATTCATTGCTAGGATGTGTAAAAGTGGATAAATGCATTATTACTTGATTATCTATATAAATACATCATAAATTCTTATATAAGTATCTATAAAGCATAAGAAATTTTACAATGGAATTTGGCAAACTTTGCACATCAGGGTTTCCTTCCATATCCTCTCCATTTCAGGAAATGATACAAGATCTTTGACAGGGAAACACTGCCTATCCACTCAAGCAGAAACAGGTTTTATAAGTAGTAGATATGCAAGTCAATCCAATGCAATGAAACTCTAAAGGTCAAATAAGTACATATTTTAGATTTTTGATCATAAAGTCTAATCATAGGTACTCAAACATGCCTTTTTGGATTAGGAAAAGACCAGGAGTAGATATACCATAACAATACGTAGTTATATTTAATAAATATATGAATATTACAAAGTATTTATGAGTACAAATGGCTGGCAGGAATTAGGCTATTGCCACTGGCTTCTCATTTAATTCCGGCAGTATGAATTCTGAGTCCACTTGTAGACCACTGTATCAGTGCTTTGTATGTTACCCCAATGTTGGCCTTTTGAATAATTTATTAATAAATATTAATAATTATTTACAATCCAGGAGAACTAAATCAGACCTACATGGGTTGACCAGGCTTTAGGACTTTGTATTCAAGTTTCCTGGGTGATCCAAACATACCATAAGAATCATTGCTAAGAATCATTATCCTATATTATACTGCCTGCAAACATGAAGGAAATTCAGTCCTAAGTATGGTCTGAAGGAAAAGGTAGGGCGGGTGAGCAACAGCGATGTTACCTTGAAAGGAACTGTGTTAAGATCTTTAGAAACTCTCAACTTGAAAGAAAATATAGAGCTTTTGTACACATGGTACCTTGGTTCATGAACTTAATGTGTTCTGTGATTTTGGAAAAGGTGACTGTCTTTGTGTTTATGTGTGAAAGGTGATCATGGTTGTGTCCATCACTGGTATAGAGTTTTCAATATGCTTTTGTTTGCTAACCACATTGTTCATAAACAAAAAGTTTGTGAACCAAAGTCTTAAAACTCTGTTCCACCAGTAGAGAGCTGTTTCAATTTTTCTGTATAGAAAGTGGGCATTAAGAGTTCATGAACCAGCTCCATTTAATGCCACAGAGTTTTATTTCTAAAAGACACTGTGGAGACTCCTTGGAGTCTCAGGGTACCCGAGGGAGAAACTGTGGCAGGAATGAGGAAAAAATAGATAAGATCTGGGTTTAGGTGGAGGCAAAGGAGCCCACCAACAGCAGTAGGGCATTTATGTATACTCTTCTGAAGTTAGTATCATGAAACACAAGGTTTCCTAGCAACTAATTGTCCAGGCAAAACTGAGGCAGTGGGACTGATTTAGGCCCTGAGATCTGATCCTTTCCTTTCACATATGATCAGTTTGCAGCTTCGGTTGACATGACACAAATGTGCACATACATTGAAATTAAAATACTCCTGTATAGATACTTGATTGCAAAATTATGGAGTTTCTCAGTGACTTTTCACTTGTTGCTGGGACAAATACCTGACCTCAGAATGAAGGAAGGAAAGGTTTACTTGGCTCACAGTATTGGAGTTTTCAGTCTATTCTCAGCTGGCTCCCAGGCAGAGTGGAACATGGCAGAGAACAGCAGTCCATGGCAGCAGAAAAGAGCAGCTGAGGCTCCTAGCAAGCTTCTCTCTTCTGCTTATACCCTGGGGCTGGGAGTGCAGAACTCACACAATGTCCATCCTCTTGCACAGGATAAGGATGTTTATAAACTAAGAATCTTGGCTCTCTACTGAGTCCTTTTCTTATTTTTATTTTTATTTTAGGGAAGGGTCTACAGAGTGTTCAGGGTCTCACTACCAGATCAGACTTGTAGTGATCCACCTGTTTATAGCCTCCCAAGAGCTATGTACCACCACGCCCAGTCTCAGTTGCTGTCTCAGCATGCCCCAGGGGTGGGACCAGCATGGCAAGCCCAGGGATCCAACCCCAGCCCTGCCCCTGCTTGCAAGCACTTTAATCTCTGAGCTATTTGGCCCACCCTCTACAGAGTCATTTAATTAAACCTCTAAGTCTCAAACTGATACAATGTATCAACTACTACATGGAGATAAAAATATATTAGCACTGCCATGTTCTGAATTTATTAAAGGACCCAGAAGTTTTTATAAGATACCATGGCACACACAAACATACAAATAGGTAAATATTCTAGTAAAATTCCCTTTATCCACACTAATAAAGCTGTTTTAAGACCTCTGAGTGTTAGGAAAGTTGAGGAGTTCTAATACGCCTTGTTCACATATCTAGGAGCCCTGGAATGTTTGCCTTCTGTATTATCTGATTTTTGGGATAAATATTTTATAAATTATAATTAAGTTTTTAGATCATTATTCTCACCTCGCAATTATAGTGGGGGCAAACCAAGCTCTTTTTCTAGTATTATAGCCTATAGACTAGGAAATAGAGGGTTTTCCTAGTCCTCATAAAATATAGAAGGTTTTGCAAAGCTGAAGTTAGTAAAATGACACATTCTAGGTCAATTCTGCTTCCTATAAATCAACAAATTAGGGTACAGAAACATGCCCTACAATGTTTATTCAAAAGAGTACAAATGTTACCCAAGATGGCTATCAGAGTTATGTACGTGTGAGTCGGGTTCTGCCACCTTTCTGTTAGCTCTTATGGTAGCCTGTGGAGAATTACCTTGTATGGTCAGTGCAACGCTGTCACGGCAGACACTGGCAGGCTCGAAACGACTCGTCTGAAAGTGTGCGCAGGCATGGACAGTCACTGGGAACAGGCAAGAAAGCGGTTCCTGTGATTGGCTGCACACACAGAACATTTTCAAATACATATCTCTATGGTTCCAAACTTCACAATCAAAACTGAAAATTTTACTAAATATTTAATATCAGTGTGACAAAACAAAATCACTTGCACTGAGAAAGCCCACTGTGTCATAGCCATATCCTAAAACAAAAAGTTGCATTAGTAGAAGTACCAGATTGCACTGAGCTGCTGAGAAAGGTAAGAGTCTGTAGAAGCAGTGGCTTCTTACGGGGTTGGCTCATTTCCATTCATTTTTCATATATTGTATTATTAAGGCTACTGTGTTAAAGTTAAATATCATACACAAACAATAAGCTATGGGACTGTTGTGTGTTGTTGGATTTTTCCCAAGTAACACCACTGACATCTAGATTCAGTATGTTGTTGAGCCACTCTAAGAAATTTTTAAATTCAGTTATAAGATACACAAGCTCCAAAATTTCTTTTTGGTTATTCTATTTTTTTTTTTTTTTTTTTGTCTTTTTGAGACAGGGTCTCACTATGCAGTTCAGGCTGGCCTCGAGCTCACTTTGTAGCTCAGGCTGGTCTCGAACTCACAACAATCCTCCTGTCTCAGCCTCCTGAGTGCTGGGATTACAGGCATGCGCCACCACGCCCGGCTTGGTTATTCTATTTGATGTATCTTTATTTATATTCTTACTTCTTTCAACCATTATTTTCTTTGATTTTTCAATCATTTCCGTGAAGGTTATTATGAATTAGGGTTGAAGGGGCTGGGGAGATAGCTCAGTGGAATAAGTGCTTGCCTGGAAAGTGCGAGGTTCTTGATCTCTGGTACCACCAAAAAAACAAACCAAAACAAAATTGAATTAGGGTTGAATGCAAGATATGTATTTTATGAATTTTATTGTTATATTTTTACGTTTATGTGCTTCATTACTTCATATTGGGGTCTCGGCATTTGAAAAAACAGCCATTTTGCCTTTTACTAGTCTTACTTATTCAGGGAAAAACATTCACCAATTAGCCAGGTAGGGAATTTTCAGACCCTCTCAGAATTTTTCTGTATTTTAGACTTCTTTAGATTGGGATATTAATTTTCTCCTAGATGTGTTTGCCACTTCGTTCTTTCTGGGAAGACTCCCTTTTCTCCTGTCATGATTGTGTGGTGCTGCATGTTCTCTGCAACACCACAATACGCCCAGCTCTGTATACCTGCTCCAACATTTTCCCTCACCTGAAAGAGGCTGTCAACTGGAAAGTTTCACCCGTGTGTTCCGCACTGAGCTCGAACTGGCTTTTCCTTATGGTTTGTGTATAGGTTTCCCCCCAAAGCCTCAGGCTTTGTGATGATTGTGGGTGCAGGTGCTGCACCTCCCTTGGGGCAGGAAATTTGCATCTCAGTGCAGGAGGGAAAAGAAGGTAGCTGCGTGAGCGGCTGCTACCTTCCCTTTGGCTCTCTTGCCTTTTGCCGCTGCCAAGAAAAGTTGCTCTCTGCCACGTGCCAGCTGAGTATGGACTGAAACCTTCAGTAACTGTGGGTTAGATAAACCTTTCCTTCCCTCATTTTGAGTGTTGGGTATTTGTCCCAGCAATGAAAAAAGAGTAAATAAGACATATATATATATATATATATATATATATATATATATATATATATATATATATATAGTTAAAATATATATAACTATGCTGGGAATCGAACTCACAACCTTGTGTTTCCCAGGCAGGTGCTGTGCTGCTGAGCTATATCCCCAGCCTAAGAACTGGCTTAAATTGGTTTCATGCTTTTGTGGTGTTTAGGAGCCTCTACTGGTTTCTGGACCTCACACAAACATAACTGGTACATTTATAACTGAGTTGGTGATTCCAGGGAGGGGAAGAAAGTCTGCGCTGTCTTGGTCCATCTTACTGAGAGCACTTCACATTAGTCAATTATTTGCTGTGAATTATTAGATTGCACAGTCATAAGAAATTTATTTATTCATTCTACATTTACCACAGTCAGAGGGCCTGCTAATATAATACACCAGTTGGTGTCCAAAATTTCTAAGTTTTAATTATGTAACTAGTTACTTGTAATTTTAATTTGCATTTTTGTTCCTATTAATGAAGGAATGAATCTTTTTCTACACAATTAAGGTCAATTTTTTTTTTTTTTTGATGAGCCTTCAGGTCATATCCCATTTTTACTGATATAGAAATTTTTCTTACTGATTAAAGAAGCAATTTATAATGTTAGAAAATAGGTCACGTTATTTAACTTGATGGTGAGGAACTTGTTTTTATTTCTTAAGACTTTCTTCTAGCATCTTTATGATAGTTTTTTTAAAAAATATGTGATTTAGTCAATTTTTTGCTACCTTTGGAGGCTATACTTGAAAAGCCTTGATTGCAATAAAAATAGTGCCCCAAAATTCCCTTGAATTCTAATCTAGAACTTTATAGTTATGGTCTTTTGTTTGAATCTTTATCCTTTATTTTGGTTGGTTTTCCAAGTGATAATTGGTTTGTTCTGCCAGATTATGAACAAATACATCTCTTCTGACAAATTTGCAATCAGAAATCTGTCTTAACTAAGTATATTTTAGTTTATTTCTGAATAATACATTTTGTTCAACTGGATGCTTACAGCTTTGCCCTTCACAGCTTTCGTGCATTAGTGGTTTTAGGGTCCGACAGGAGCTGCTCTCCCCATTATTTCCCTGAGAACTTTCTGGTTAATCTTGCTTATTTACTTTTCACCTTAATTTGCAAACAGTTCTTCTATGTGAATCAAAATTTTCAATGGCATTTTATTTGTTATTCTTGTAAATTACTGACAGATTGATATCTTTATGATGATGAGCTTTTCTATCAAAAAAGCATGTACTATTTCTTAATTTTTTTGGTCAGTAGTGTTTTTAAAGTTTTCTTACACCTCATTTATTTTTTGTTTTGTTTATTTCTGATTCATGGAACTAAGAATTATCTTTGGAGGCTTTTACTTTTTAAATGACTTGATTTTTAAACAATAGGAGCCAACTTAGACAATTAGATGAAAAATAAAAGATTGGCACACTAATCAGAATGGATGTAAAAATTTACTGTAATTTACAAGATGCAAGAGTTATGCTAAAGTTCAAAGTATATAAAGTAAAAATCCTAAAAAGTTTAAATTAAAAATATTATAATAAAATATGGTCAGTAAGACCCTTAGATGTACAGTGAAAGTGGAGATTAAGGAAAAAATATATAACACAGAATAATCATTCTAAAAGAAAAACTAAACTAAGATTAAAATATGAACTACTAATAATAATAATACAAGAACATAAAAGTTGATATAAATAACATTAGAAGACATTTTTCTGTAGAAATAGAATATTTGTGCTATGCTACTGCTACATTTACTTTTTCTTTTAAAATATTTTTTGTTATTGTAAACAGTACAAATCAGAATTAAAACAGAAAAAAATTACAAATGATACAGATTTTCACTTAACAAAGTAATATGAATTTCACAGTATTTGTTGTAAAACAAATATTAAAATATATTATTATTTAAACATACCTTTCCTAAATAGTAAAACTATAAAGTGAATTTAAGGGAAATAAAGTGAAGAAGTCAGAGACACAATAATCAACTAGAAAAGAGAATATTTAGATGTAAAAATGAAGTTTTAATAATTAGTAATTGGCATTATTAACATAATTAACATAATAATAAATATGCCCAAAGTATTGGTAGCACACATTATGTGTTAGATGCTTTTATATTTTCATCATTAAAAATTAATTAAATTCTCACAAAAACCACTGTAAGTACTACAAAAAAACTCCTTTTGTATTTGAATGAACTGACGATCAGGTAAATTAATTTTTTCAATATTAAACATTAGTAAGAGGCAGTTTTTTACTTCAAAACTCAACTAATCTAGCTTCAGCATCTTTTCCTTAGTCCAGTGCTAATTTTAAACATATATTTTGATTCTCTTAGAGAACAATGCTCTGATAAGCTGTACATCATTCTGGTAGAATAAATGCAAAGAGAACTTTTAAATGATGAAATATTTTAATGGGAATACTTACATAATTATCCATATGGTATACTGAAATTGTCATGACGGAAAATATAAATTCTACTTATAAACTATAACGTGAATTCAGAAGCCCTGTGAAACAGTTAGGACCTGATTCTAACACAGTTTTATGTCATCTGTGTGTTTTTTCTCCTCAATAGGAGATTCATGTAATTTGGTTCTTCATGAAAGAGCTCACTTTCAAATGAAAAAGAAGTGGATTGCAATCCTGAATCTTTCTGTTTTCAAGTCATCAGCCCTATTCCTCCACCAAAGAGAACTTGCACAGGGAAATCTGAAGCGAACCTAACGGGAAATCCTGGATAAGGGAACTAGAGAACCAGACAGCTGAAGTAAACCCTCTCCTATGGTATTCTTCTGCCTTTGGGTTCTGCTGTAGTGGCTTTAAATACAAATTTTATGATGACCTTTAAAAGACAAAAATACTTCTTTGTCATCCTTTTCTCTTTTCTTCTTTCTTCTTTTGTTGCACTTTCATGTTCAACCATATCTGTGCATTTTTAAATCTCCAAAGAAATCACCCTGCCCCATCGCCTACAGCAACTGCTGCCTGAGGAGGCTGTAAAAGAATGGCGAGTCCCCCAAAGACCTGCAACCGTGGAGTTTAAGCAGCTGCAAAATCGGCTACATGCAGCATTAGGAAGATTGAAAAGAATATGAGATGACTTTGTTCTAAAAATAAAAATAAGTTTAAATTCCCTGCACATATTGAGAACAAAATTGACAAAGCTTATAATGTAAATACCCACCTAAACATTAAGTACTTTCCATTTTGGATAATATTCATTTTGAGATTTTATGCCTCCGTGTAGAAATATTACATTTTATCAACCCTTCTCCTTATCATCTTCTTTGTCCATTTCATTTTCAGTTCTTATATTTTTAAATTTCATATGCTGAGAATATAAAAATTGATTAAAAGTCTTCTATTAGCCTAGGAATGGTGTGAAATGTTTGAGCATTGTGACAAATATTTTTTTCCCAGAGAATTTTCTGTTTCATGTGAAAATCTTTCATTTAAAACAGTGGCATCATAAAGTCAATGCAGAAACCTAATTTTATCTTAAATATTGCAGATATTTAGGAAGAGAAACGATGTATCTTGAAGCGTTTTTATTTTGTCTAATATATTTAAACAAGTTACTTTCTAGAAAAGGTAAAAGATGAGAATTTCCTGGAGATTTCTGTACATATATAGTTACAATGTTGATAGCCACTGATTACCTTTAGTAATTTGGAAATAGCCTTTTTTGTTTGCTGTCTTGGTATCAAGAATTGAACTCAGGGCCTCACATTTTCCAGGCAGGTGCTGTGCTACTGAACTATATACTCAGCCCTGAAACAGTATTTTTAATACAGACTGTCTAGTAGGAACCTGAAAAACACACTGTTCAATACACATCGCTAAAGAATGAAGTTAAATGACTGAAAATGTGTAAAGGACTGAAGGCTTAAGTGAAAATACATTTTAAATAATGTTAGAATCTTCATAGAAAAACAAAAAGGACAGGGGGAAGTTCACAAATATGTTAATTATATTCATTTCTCAGTAGTAGAATTCACGGGATTGTAATTTGTATATTTTATGCTTTTCAATTCTATTTACCCAATCTTTTTACAGATTTCTATTGCTTTTTTTCTAGAGATAGATACACACTGTCTCAATCCCGCAAACCAGATGACTGTTGCTGAATTTGAAATAAAACAGTAGACATTATTTCATTGAGTGAATATTTACTGAGTACCTATTATTTCCTAGGCACTGTTTTTCTGTAGTTCGGGGAACAAAACAGATAAAAATCCTTGATTTTATCAGTGCATAATTCAAATACTGACAAGGCTAGAAGACAGTGGTATATTTGGTGACAATAAGTAAGAAACTGAAAGCCAGATGAGAAAAGATACACCAGAGAAGAAAATAGAGTAGACAATGGGAAGAGCAAGATACATTTTAAGTGTTGTAATCAAGCAGATCAAGCAGGGTTTTAGACTCCTTTGAATTAATTTAGGAAGTGAACTGTAGCACTTTATGGAAGAGAATGAGAGTGAGAGCGAGAGACAGACAGACAAAGACAGAGCAGACGGAGACAGACACAGAGAGAGAGAGAGAGACAGAGAGACAGAGAGACAGAGAGACAGAGAGACAGAGTCAGGATTTAGATTCTGCAGGGATGCAGTCAGACATTTTTCAGTTGTAAGAAATATGTGAAAAGGATACTTCTAGAAAAGTAACTTCTGTTGATGTGAGAACGCATGGAGATCAGGATTTTGGAGGCCTCTGGAATAACAAGGAGTGGCAGTAGCTTGCATAGGGAGCAATGATTAAGGCTAGGAAAGGTAGTGAAATTTTAGCTTCACAGCTTTAGGAAAGAATATGCCAGGTTTGAGGAGTCATAAGTACATCCTTAGAGTAAAATATTTAAAATTAAGGTTACTATTCTGATTTTCCAAGGGCCATTGGTGTGCTGGTGTGGGTTATTACTTAAAAGAACAAAAGTTAACAGAAAGAATGGAAGAATTTAGTTCACTTTAATTGTACAAATAGACAAAGCAGGAACAATTTCCATTTGAGTGTGTTTTGAAGAGATGTATGTATCTCTATATATGTACATGTGTATGTGTGTGTGTGTGTTTAAACATAGAGATATGTAGATGTACACACTTCTTGTGAGTGCATCCAGATATTTCTATATTTAGAGATATAGGTGACTGGGTCATTCGGTAACTCTGGGTCACTGTCCTCACAGATGGCCATTTGAGACACATGTCAATTCCTAGGTGAACTGGACCACTTATTTCTTAGTGTGGCATTAAGCTTCAGAGGCATAAAACAAACCATTTGTTGATGAAGTATAATTATATAATCTATCAACAGATATTCCCTTCTATTAGAATTAAAATTAAATATAACAAGTTATTAAAGCTAGATCAGTTTTCAAAAAAGATTTGACATTTCCTAGGATGGCAGCTAAGTATCCTCTCCATCAGTCCTGGATGCTACTCTTGCTAAGTACAGGTTAATGACAGAAGTAAATTAAATTAGTTCTGAAGACCAGCCATGAGCTCATTCCTTCCATGCAAGGCATAAAACATTTGTTACTCACCTCCTCCCCAATGTTTTTGAGCTTGTTGCTATTTTGGAAGCCCATTATTATGACGAATGGCCCCGCCCTTCCTCCATTTCAGAGGAAAGATCTATACTCGAGGGACTATTTACAAAGCAGAAATGAAGGTAACTCACATGCTTGTTTGTATTTGCCTCAAGAGAAAAATTACCAAGAACTTGGTTTGCTTTTTTTAAGTGTCTGGTTTTTGCTACCACAGTGACCATCATAAGAAATGGTGTCTAGAATCTGCATGCAAGTTGTGTGTACATGTGGTTTATAATTTGAGACCGATAATCTAGAATGCAAATCAAAATGAATGATCTGATATCTGAAAAAGTTATGTAAGAGTAAGAGTGTTAATTTTATAAAGTAGTTCCATTCATTTTTTTAAAAATGGCACAGTTATACATCCCACAATTTCTTGTCTTTTACCTTATACTCATTAATTTGGGCAAATAATACAGAGAGGTTTTCTTTTTCTTCTTATTACATGACACCTACCATTAAGGAATTTTGGTAAAGTAGAATTTTGTTATGATAAAATATGGGCTTTAGCAGGAAAGAACAGGGTGAGGCAGGGAAGGCAAGACATTTATCAGAAAATGATCATCAAGGTGAATAAGAAGGTATTCTTTCTCCAGAAGCATCTTTTTGATCTGTCACTGCTTCCACTTCTTTTGTCTTCCTTTCTAGTAACCCATGATTAGTGACTGCCTTTATTGTCTCAGTTCTTCACTCTTGGGGTGGCACAAAGAGCTTCTTACAATTCAACCTCATTCACTCATTTAACAATTTTCCAAATCATGTTGTCATGAGTACACATCAGCTCTAGTCAACTAAAAATCTCTAAAAATTTACAAAGCAAATTGTACTCGGACATAAATTGCTTAGTGGTAATTTCTCTCAATTCAGCTTAGTGGTGTGCTGACTGGGGCCATATTGACCCTGTGTTTGATTCTTTACTTTGTGAGTGTTTTATCTATTTTCAATATTGAGTTTTAACTATTATTAAATAATATTTGTTATAAGAAAACAAGTTCACTTTGTCATCCTAAGTACTGGAATTTTTCTAGATATCAAAACGTAGTTGTGAGAGTTACAGCTATGTTGGCATATTTATGAAGAATTTGTATTCCTTTGTTTTCTGAAATGTATCTAATTAATAAAATCTCCCTTAGTTCTCTAAAGCAGCTCGGAAGCTTCTGAAGTTGTTAACCTTAAGTCCATATTATTCACTTTCCTTAAATAAAATGGATAACACAGAACACATAGAACAGCTTTTCAGCTGCAGAAGAATAAAACTCACAAAGGAGACTTTTCAGTAACACAAAGATACCGAAAACCTTATCCCAGTCATTGCCTCTAGCAATAGGAAAGAAATGTGCTACATCGCTACAAAAATGATTTATTTGGTGTTTTCCATGGCTTCTTATCAGCACTTCTGCATACACACATAAAAGTTGTTCTCTTTCAGCATTCATTAGTAATAATAAATAGTCATTCATGAATGTAAAAAAGATAATGTCACATAAATAATGATGTGATGATGTCTCAAATATCAGTTTTCACCAGAAACACTGTAGGATGCATTACAGAAGTACAAAGAATACCTCTTCACACACTGAGGCGTGCCTGGTGAGCTCACTTATTCATTCATTACATGTTGGCTGTGTCTTCAGCCACTCTCCATATTCTTCCCTCTGCAAATCTGTTCATTGTAACTAGAGTAAATACTAGAATTTTAAAATCTGACACCCGATTTTGATGAATATATAATAATGAAACTGACATAAAAAGAACCAGCATATTATAGAAAATAACTTAGCATTTTTGAGTGAGATTAATTTATATCTGTGTTCCATTTTTGCAAACCGCATTCATGGATTAATTGCTCCATATGTGCAATCTCCATTTTGCATTTTGTAGTATCAAAAGTACACAGAGAACATTGAAAAAATTACGATATTGATACTTAAGTACCCTGGACAGTATGCAATATAAGCTAAATAATTGTTGAATTATGCTTGAACAAAGAAGTAATTCATTAAAGAAGGATCATTTTAATAAGAGCCAATACATATTCCCATTGAACATATAAATTTGTCCTTTGTAATGCATCTTTCTTTTTATTGAAGTATTTTTAACCTGTTAGCAATATACTGCAATGAATTCTTTAACAATGAGTTTACTGTCTTCTACAAGCCATATGTTACATTGATGGACCAACAAGAGATAAAGATTAAAAAATTCAATCCATTTATCAATATACATGATTACTTGAGTTGACTCAAAACATGTACTTGGTTGTATATAAAAGAATTCAAACATTAAATCTAGAGTACTTTTGAATTATCTAGCATTTTGGTTTACATCTCTATTTGTAGAGATAATTAAGAGCTGGTATTTTATCTTTGTGATTATGGCTTGAGAACATAAGTAAGATCATTTTTAAATGTCATTACTGCTGAAGATAGAATTGGATGCCGCAAATTTTCTTTTTATGTCCAGCACAATGAAAATACAGAATTTTGTCATTGAATCACAAGAAATATGTAACTGCAACATTTCTATACTGTCAAAAAGCATTTGAAAAATTACCTATGAATAACTATGAGCAAAATAAAAAGATTATGTGCTCAATAGTTTTAAATTTAGGATTTTTTTATTATGTTATTTAAGCTCCTTAAGAGAAAATTGGATATATATTGAGGAACATTTTTGTAAGGGAATATTGCTAATAAATATATAAGACTGGGCCTGCCAAGCACAGGACCCCAGGTTGCCCCTTGTACCCTGCTGTGCCAGGCTGACCCCCACTCCCAGGGTGGGCTAAGATAGCAATTGAGACAGAGTGGTGGCACGTGCCTGTAATCCCAGCTCTTGGGAGGCTGTAGACAGGCGGATTACTAAGAGTCCGATCTAGTAGTGAGACGCTGAACACCCTTGTAGACCCTTCTCCCCAAAAATACAAAAAAAAAATCTCAACAAAAAACAAAAAACAAAAAAATAAGTATATATATATATATATATATATATATATATATATATATGATTATAAGTTTATGTTATAGACATAATAGCTAACAGATCAACTAAAACTGTTTGAAATCTTGTAATTGATGTCTCAAAGATAGCTGATAAGTGAACTATTTCCTAAAGCGAAATATTAATGCAGTAATACATCATAATTCAAAAGCCTTTATGTAACTTTTTGGATTTTTTCCTACTAACTATAAATGCAGAGTGATAAAAAGAAATGAGTTGTTTATTCATGTCGACAAAAAGGCATAGGTTGTGTTACTGTATTTTTTTCATGCTGTCTTTTCCTTCTTTCAAATGAGAAAATGTAATGAATACACTCAACTTGGTTTATAAACTGAGGATATTCAAATAGATTTTGAAATGGGTTTCTTAAGGTATATTTTCTTCCATGAAAAGGTTAAAACTCTCTAGCCTTTGTGGTACTTGGACCTTGTGTCTCACTTTCTTTTTGGTTCTTCTGTTCCTTCATTGGTCTCATATTGTCTGATGCCCTTTATTATTGTTACAAAATATCTGAGGCTAGGTAACTTCATAAACAAGAGGTTTATGGGTAAAAGGATGCACATTGTTGGTGAGAATTTCTTGGTAGATGACACCTCAAGGGAAGGGACACAGGTCAGAGTGAAACTTTACTAAACAGGAACTCAAAGAGTGAGTCAAATAGAACAACACAGACTTTTATGGCTGTGCACTTTTGTAAGAATTAACCCCCAAAACTAATTTAATCTTTTCAGAGAGCATGTCCTCCTATGACCTGGAATGTTCTACTATCCTTGTAACATTCTACTATCTAACACATCACTGCTTTGATGCCCAGACCCAATACTTTCTATCTTTTTTAATTAAGTTTATTAAGGAACATTTTTAAATATACACAAAGATCACTTTCCTCAAAGAGATTTTGTATCTGTGTATGACTCATGTCAATACCTATGTTTTCCTACTCATCTAACTTCTCTTCAATGCTTCTTCCCCCCCTTATTTACAAAAATTTTGTTTCCATTTTTTCCTTCTTTTCTCATGTTTTCCTTTCCCTTTCTTCCTTTATGTTTCATCCTTCCTTGTTCCCTTCCCATTTGAGCATTGTTTTCCTATTTCTCAGTGTCTATTGTACATTCTGGTCCTTAATTATATTTGCTCTTTCTTTTTCTTTTCCTTTTTTCTTTTTGTTTTATTGAAGTACAAATATCAATGAGTTTGCTGTTTCTTATACCAGAAAAACAACATATGTTCACATGTATATTCAATTTGTTTCACTTAAGAATATGATCACATAGTCCATCCATTTAACTAGAAATATTTCAAGTTTATCCTTCTTTATGGCAGAGTAGTACTCCATTGTATAAAAATGAAAACCCCACAGTTCTCACCATCTGATAGACATTTTGGCTGTTTGTGGGATTTGGCCACTAGAAATTGTACTCTAAAAATATGAGCGCATATGTGACTATATTGTAATGTTTTTAATTCTTTCAGGAAGATATCGTTAAGTGGAGTAGATTTGTTGAATGGGACCTTTAGTCCTTGCTTTTAGAGAAATCCCTTCACTAATTTCCACAGAGGTTGGATCAGTATTTACACCCACCAACAGTGGAGTGTAACAGTGTTTCCCCACAGACTTTCCCAACGTTTATATTTGGATGATTTCTTGATAATTGCATTATTTGAGGAGTACATAGAGTCAATATTGTCTGAGTTTGCATCTCTCAAATAACCAATGATGCTGCATAATTTTTCATATATTTATTTGTTATTTCTACATTTATTTATTTATTTATTTATTTATTTCCTGCAGGGTCTCATTATTTATTTATTTAGGTCCTGCAGCTCTGACTCCTAGTGATGCTCCTGGCTTCAGCCTCTCCATTGCTGGGATTACAGGTACATGCCACTATGCCCAGACTTATTTCTACTTCTTTATCTGAGAATTGTGCATTCATTTTAGGTACCAAGTTTTGGACTGGGTCTTTAAATTTCAAAGAGGTTTATTTTTTTTTAGTTCTTTATATCTTCTAGGTGTTAGTTCTTCATCTAAAGAACAGCTGGGGAAAAAAGGTTTGTTTTTTTTCCACACTGTGGGTCTCTCCACTTGGTGTTTTCTTTTACTATGTAGTAGTGCTTTTGTTTGATTAAGGTGAAATCCCAGCTGTTGATTCTTTGTAATATTTCCTTTGGGGTCTGGAGTTGTTCATAAAGTCTTTAGTTATCCAGGTGCCTTCAAGAGGGCATCCTATTCTATCTTCCAGTATGGTTGCCTATCTGTTTTGATATTTACATCTTTGATCCATTTTAATTTTAGTTTACTGAATGGTGAGAGAGGAGGATCTAATTTTTGTCTTCAGCAAGTGGAAAGCCAGGTTTTCCAGCACCATTTATTGAGAGGCTAACTCTCTTCTAGAAAGGGTATTTGGTCCTTGTGTTGAAGATAAGGTGGGTGAATGTGTTCAGAGTGGTCAAATTACTTTATACTGAAAACTATGAAAGAGGAGGTGGACAAGATATTGGAAAATGGAAAGATATCACTTGTTCTTATATAGGGAAACCATCGTATTGAAAATGGCCACACTTCCCAAATACTTCCCAAATTTTTATGTAAACAATGGAATTCTGGTGAAAATACAAATATCATACTTCATAAAATTAGAGAAAACAATCCCACAACTTATTTGGATCCAGAAGAGACCTAAAGTAACAAAAGAATTTTGGTCAACAAAGGAAAGTTGGAGGAGGCACCACAGTGCAGGACTTCAAATCATCCTACAAAGCTACTGGGATAAAAGCGTTGTAGTGCTGGCAACAAAACAGACCCAAGGGTCAGTGGGTTGGGTTACAAGATGCAAAAACTTTTGAACTATTGAGAAACAAATTGATGATCCTATACAAACCTTAGTAAAACCCACACTATATTCTTTGTTGTGTATCCAATATAGTTATCTATTAAAAGGTTCTCTTAAATGTGCTTACTTGCCTGCTTACTAAAAATTGCAAGCTCACTGCAGAAAAGAATCTTATTCTCTAGTGTACCTAAAAATGATGCATTTTCCTGAAAAATAGGTGCTCTCTGATAGTTGTTGAATAATCAAAATATATCCACATGCAATGCATCTTTAATCCTCATCACAGAATGCTTTACTTTATGACAGTACAAATCTCTGCCCAGCTACAACATCTTCCTTAAAGGGGAAAAGCTTCTTTATTTTACAGCATTGTTAGGAGCTATGTAAATAAATTGCTTGAAACCAAAGGCCACAGCTGCTTCAACAACAGGTACATTTGCACAATGCTGGTGAAAAGAGGGATAAAATTTAAGAGGAAAAAAGTTCAAGGCACTCTTTATAGGGACAATTTTTCTCTCAAAATATATAATATATAAACACAGAATGTTCTTCTGAAAGAACAGGAATTGTTTTTTCTTCAATAGATCTACAATGAATACAAATTTTCTGGAACTGTAGAATATAACATTAACTATCCTTTGTGCTACTTAACTTACTTTTACTAGTAATATGTGATTATTATGTTATTTTTAAGATATATAAGGCAATTTTTCATATGAGTAGTAATCATTGGAAACAAGACAGAAAACACTCACTGTATTTTACATACTTGAAATATAAATTCAGAAAAAGAGAGTCTTACCTAGTTATATAGTTTGTCCCATAGCCAAGGAATGATGGTTGAGTTTCCATCATGTTATTTCCCATTATTGCAACATAGCATCCATTTGTTTGCTTACTGAGATATTAGAAAGATTTCTTCCTCATAGAATACAGGTTTTAATCACCAAGTGAAAGTGATAGTAAATGAAATTATCCATATAACTAGGTTTGAATATTGTTTAGACCAACTATTATTCTATAAAGTAAAATAAACTAGCATCTTTTCTTTTTACCCTAATGAGAATTGAACCCAAGAGCTCTGCAGTGAGTGACGCCCTCAACCCTTCTAAAACATTTTAATGTGATGGAGGATCACACTAAGTAGCCAGAGCCCAGGCTGAGCTCCAGCTTGTGCTCTTCCTGCCTTAGCATCTCCGAATGCTACAATGAGAGCTGCGTGCACACATGTAGGCTGCTGATTTTGTTTGGCTGCTGTTTGAGTATTTGAATCATTTTTCTGCAAAGACATTCTAGGAAAAAAATCTGATCTTCTTGGTTAAGTGGCCCTTGAGGCTGCAGTACACGTGGTGAACATTCTCAGGCTCTCCTAAGCAAACATCTGAAGTCCTGGAACCAGGTGGAGCGTCTCCTGTAACATTCTTCAGGGATTTCCTTTACTCGGGTGTGCATACTGCAGGAAGAAGAGAATGCCTGTCAATCAGAGTGTTCTTCTTTTCAGTGATCACGCCAATGAACCTATAGGTGCCAGGTCATTTCCAGTCCCTCAAGAGTCCAAGTTGCTTCCCTTACATTTATTTTACAGTTAATAAAATTTTGCTTGAATAAATACTTGATAACACTTAGCAGGCAAAGAGATGATTGTCTTGTTATAAATGCATCATTCTCATATTCTAAATAAAATCATGTTAGTGATTTCAAGGCCAAATCATGAATTGGTTTAATTTTAAAATAAATGTTAAACTTATATTTTGTGGTATATTTGTTTAAATTCTTCAAAAAGAAGTTAAATGTTTTTAAAAATTATCCTAACTTGAGAGTTTAAATAAGAAAGTCAAAGTAAGCACTTTCTTGTATACTATAAATTTTATTGCAGGCAAATGAAGTGGTTCATTACCACCTCCACCTACCTCTTGGAAAAAACAGAAGCATAAATTATATTAATGTTTAATGTTCAGATGATAAGGAGTCAAATACTTAAGATGAATCAGAGAAAACATGTTTTGATTACCATGATGTACTATTCAGCTTATTTTTAATTATATACTACTCATTGTTTCTTTAATGTGTCAATTGCTGCTCTAAAATAATTTAACTTATTTCTCACATAAGTCTTGCATGTTAAAAATTATTATTGCATCTCGTGGATGTGGGAATTGGTGCTTAGAGAACCAGAATAACTTATATAAGATCTCCCAGCTAATAATGGGCAAACTGCATTGAGATCCAAGCCTTGATCCCCAGAGACAAACTCTCAGCCGTTCACAGTGCCATGTGCTTATTAACCTAAGAGGACACAGCATTTAATTTCATGACAGAATCTTTTGCTTTGTTTGAAGGAATTAAATGAATGAGGCGTTCCCTCATCTCTTTCCTCCTAAATGATATATCTTCAGGGAAAAATATGCATAACAAACTCTATTATTGAGACCACCACAAATAGATCAAGACTGCTGTGGTGTTACAACAGTCTTTATTTGTTCAGGCTGCTATAATCAAATTACTACAGACTCTGGGACTTAAACAACAGATATGAATGTCTTACTGTTGTGGAGACTGGAAAATCGAAGACCACTGATTTTCTGGTGCTGAGAGATCTGGTGTATACTTCCTGGATTGCAGATGTTGATGTTCTCATTGTACCCTCCATGGCAGAGAGAAGAGTGAGACAAAACAAATATAGCTTTCTCTTGTGTTTTTTTTATCAGAGTGGCAATCCAGTGCAAGAGGTTTCTAGATGCATCTTCTAATTTCCTCCCAAATGTTCTACCTTTGAATACCATCACATGATGGTATTCAAGATTTCAATACATGGTTGTTCTTCCCTGGAAAGGCTTTCTCTCCCTGAGATTCTATTATTGCATATGTTTAATCAGCTCTCAAGGAGACTCTGGATTCCATGTACAAGATTTGCTTCTTTACGGGCACACACTGTACCACAGAATAATTACCAAAGTACGGACTGCTAATATTTACTTGGATTAAGAAATCCTAGGGTTTGGTGCCAAGGATTCCATTCTTTGTCTGGTATTTTTGCATGCCTCTTGACCTCATTCCTAGGACACAAAGGGTCTTTAAAAACTATCCCTGTCAAGTGGGAGATGAAACATATGAACAAACAATTTTAAGCATTATGATTAAACTTCTTTTAGTCCTTTCTTACACTGATAGGGCAGATAGGAAAGCTCTTTCTCATCCTCTAATAAAGGTTTTGTTGGTTTGCTTGGCTAAATGGCACTGGTGAAGTTGAATATGGTGAGGGCAGCCCCAGCTGTGTAAGGAAGATATTTATGACCCACATTCAGTAGAAAATTACATTTAGCAAAGTGTTAAAAGTGCTTTTCCCTATTAGCCAAGTCCTGTCAAAGAATTTGAATTAGACCATTTTTCACATTTAAGAATGTATTGTACTTTTTCTCTGTTTCCTTTGAACTTTCTGCAATTGCTTTATAAGCATTATCTTGTTTTTCCTTACAACACCATTCAGAGGTGTGTGACCAAATAGTGTTATCCTCATTGTACAGGCACATAGAAGTTAATTGACTTTCTTCAGGTCATGGAGAAGCAGAGAGAGCCAGCAATAAAAGAAACATTAGCCTGTTTTTTTTTTTCCCCAGACTATGAACACAGTGGTTGCCGCAGAACTCCTAACCCTGTCCTTCTACCACCTGACAAAAAATATCCACCCACCAGGTAGTCACCTGCAGAAAATAGGGCTTGAGGAATGTTTTTGCATGCATTAAGGTCAGTCCAGTTTATCATCAAATGAAAGCATCTCTTTATTTATTAATTTCATATACAATTTTAAAAAACCTTTCTTTGAAGGATAAAGAACTTTCAAATAATTTTTGAATTATGAGAAACTATAAAATTTCCCCATTATTTTAGATTAAATTTTCATTTATGTTTTGGGCACTTTATTAGTCTATCTCTCTGGCTCGAACAAAACACCAGACATCAGGTAATTTGTAAAGGAAGTTGCTTCTAATGGCTCACAGCATTGGGAAGCAAAGGAGCTTAGTGTTAGCACATCTTCAGCTCTGAAGAATACTTCCCAGATGTACTAGTCTATCTCTCTGGCTCTAACAAAACACCAGACATCAGGTAATTTGTAAAGGAAGTTACTTCTAATGGCTCACAGCATTGGGAAGCAAAGGAGCTTAGTGTTAGCACATCTTCAGCTCTGAAGAGTACTTCCCAGATGTACTTAATTGTAGGAGGCATCATGGTGGTAGCATGTACCTCAGGGGAGAGATCATATGGTGAGACAGGAAGAGTGAGTGGCAGGGTCAGGTTCACTCTTATTATTATTATTATTTTGTTTTGTTTTGTTTTGTTTTTTGGTAGAACAAGGGATTTGAACTCAGACCCTTGCGCTTGCCAGGCAAGCGCTCTATCTACTGAACCATCTCCCTGGCCCCTCAGGTTCATGCTTATTTAAAAAAAAACAAAACAAAAAACAGAACAAACAACTCACTCTCACAGGAGCTAACTGGGATCCAATGAGAGCTACCTTAATTCTCTGGAAGGCAGCACTTCCAGTGAACTAATAACTTCCTACTGAGCCCTACTTTCTAAATATTCTACCATGTCTCCGGTTCCAATTCTAGGACCACAGGCCCTGAACAAGAGTAGACACAGAGGCTTGTAATGGACCAAATTCTATGTCTTTTTACGATGTGCCCTGATCCGTATGGGCCCTGTGTGCTTTTACCAGTTCTGCTGAGTGTATCAGAACTCCCACATCCTGGCCACTTACCTGCATTATTTAGGCAGCCAAAAATTTAGAAAGCAAGGCAATGTTCACCTGGAATGAATCACGTAGTGTTCCAAATTACTGCCTATCTTTGGAGAAAGAGAGACATGCTTACTACATGGTATAAAGGTGACGGTTTTCTTGCACTTGTTTGCCTATCCGTCCATCGAGACCCATCACATCACCATCACATCACCCTGCGGATTCTGAGTAAAGAGAATCATCAGAAATGTGCTGACTTGTCTGTGCTCCTTTTGCTCTGCTCAGTGAAGTCCTTTGCCTCTGATAAGGAAGGTGCATGTCTTCTGTCAGCAGCCGGGGCTATATGACAGGTTAGCTCTATATTTATTCCAGTGGGGATGCCAACACTTTTACCTCTCTTTCACCCCGCAAGACATATTTAAGTAAGGCAAAATTTCCACAACTTTACTTAGTTTCTTCCCAGTGCATCCTTTTCAAACTTCAGGTTATTTCATGAAAAATGTTTTCTTTCAGTAATGTCACAATGCTCAACCTATTAAATGAGGTTTAAGAAGAATATAAGAATAAAAAAATGAGTATCGGAAGTCCAAATTCCTTGGCCTACAGACAGAAGAAGATATTTTCTGCCTTTTGTGATGTTGCTATTTGCAGTCTTGTCACAGCAACTCTAGGGTTTCTGTGCTTCAGCTGTCACAAATGTAAATGCCTCTAGCAGTTGAGATTAACTCAGAGCTGAGCTGAACTGATATGGACCGGACTGGCAGCAGCATCTGCTGCAGCAAGACAGCTGTGAGGTGCTGCTCTTCTACAGTCAAGAAGATTTCGAGAGCGTGAACCAGAAATATTACCCCTATCCCTGTTCTCCTGCATCAACAGTTATGCTACTTCCCTCTCAAAGTGCTTATTGAGTGACTGTCACATTGAATCGCAGGATTTATTGGAAGAGGTGATGTGCTGTAGACTGGAGAAAATCTGCCCGAGTTCAAATTTCAGATTTGCCACTCATTAGCAGCTTCTTTAATTTCTCTAAGATAGTATTTACTTCACAGTGTTAGGAGACTCAGCCCTCGGTGAACACTCAGTGACTATCCATCATTGTTGGCATGAAAACATTAGATCGCCATGAAGATTCATTTCCATATTCAGGAGCTAAAACTAGTTACTGATTTGTTCTATTAAGAGTTAACCCAAATTGAGATATAATGTGGTTGAAATTTTAGACAGTTATCTTAAGTACTAAATCTAAATTCATCACAGATCACAAAACTTTCCTTATGGAGACACATACTTTCTTGTAGACCAGATGAAATTTAAACATTAAACTAGATTTTCAGATCCTGTCACAGTTACAACCCAATCCTGCACAACATCAAAAATCTTCCACTCCTTTAAGCAAATATTTCCCACGCATTCATCACCTTGCCCAACACAACAGTTAATTCTGAGTCAAAATCAACACAGCCTGTCAATTTGGTATGCACAACATCTGGATGCTTCCACATTTACCATTTGTGGAGGTGAAAGTGCTATATTTTATTTGGAAAATGTGTTATTGTGTCCTGTCTGCTGTATCCTACAATCTTCTTGCTTGAGGAAGCTGTTTCCAAACTATTCTTACTCCTCCTAAAATTTGAGGTCTTCTAAAGAAAACTTTACTCCTAGATTGAGAATATCTCTGAACTCATCACACAGTTGTTTCATTTACAACACTCTTAAAAAGTATATCTTGCTGTAATATCTACAATCAACCCAGATAATATTACATTACCCAAATTGCTGGAGATCCATTATGCCCTATATGTGAAGTAAATGAGCAGTGAATCTACACAGCTGCTGCTAAGTGCTCCGTTAGACTTCTCTGTAGTTAAGTAATGAATCTTTATCAACTTCCTGAATAATTTACACCTAAATGCATTAAACTGAATGTAAAAGGAAGTTTTACAAAATGAAGACAAACCATTCTGGGAGTTGGTGATAATCTTAAAACTTCCATAATGTTTTACTTTTAAAAACAAGGAAAAAAAATGCATGATTCCATTTTTCTCCTCAGGTTTGGGCTCTAAGTGATGTAATGGGATGACCTACAAACATATAGCTCAAGATAAAAATAATGTCAACAGTAAGTCTGCAGTTATTGATATGAGTATAAAGTTCAATTGAATGTAAAGAAGAGAGCAGAAGCTTTTGTACTTGAAATAAAAGTGAACTGGCTGCATTAATTTTGTTTAATGAAACATTTATTTTAATATGGTATTTAAAAATAGTCATCTAAAACAGTCATCTATTGTAAAAGGTTAAAAAATCAATTCTGCATGATAATAAAAAATAATCAATTAGAATGAAGATCTGGCCATAGGGCACCCTTTTTATAGAACTTTCTCATTGCAGCTAGTCCCATTGTCATTTCTCCGTTCTCACAAGCTCTTTACTCTGCTGGCTCTTAATGATAATGAGCACATTATTTGAAACTCAGAAAAAAGACTTGAAAAAGTTTTGGGTGATATTTTCTCACTTGTTTACTAAGAAAGTGTCACCAGCTGGGAGTATAGTACCTGTCTGGGAAGTACAATATCCTGAGTTCGATTCCCAGTACACACACACACACACACACACACACACACACACACACACACACACACACACACAGAAAATGTCACCAAATTAACCTTGGACTAGTTGGTTTGTTAGTTGCATAATACAAAACTGAAACTGTGTTTTCTAAATCTTATTATAATTTTTCTAAAAAGTAACTTTTCAATTAAAGAGCATCATATGAAATCTGTTTTAGGGAATACTGCTAGAGGTGTTGGAGTTTAGATCGATGGTTCTCTGATAGTCTGAAGTAATACATTTAGACCTATGTATCTTCACATAGGAAACTAAATTGCTAGGTTTTTTTTGTTTCCAAGATGACTAATAGCTAATAACATAGAAGAGGCAATAAATAAATATGACATCCTTCACAAAGTTAATATTACTGTCTTAATGGGATTTTCTGGGGATACAGATTCTTAATGAAAAAAATGTTTGTCCACTGCCATTTTAGATAGTTTGATCAGTCCACAAAGAATATGTTTAGGAAAGTAGTTATTTAATAAATATCCATTGATACCTTTCAGGAAGATCACAATTAAATGGCACTGAAAAAGACTAACAGGTTATGCATTTAGCCAGTTTTATGCAAAAGGATTACAGCTATGATCCAATAAAGAAGAAATAATGATTCACACAGTGTAACTGAAGTTGTACAGTTTATCACCCTTAATCACTGGTACCTTTATTCTCTAGTAAAAATGTTTTATTCTCTTCTCAAAAGATGAGGCAAGTACTAAGAGACAAATACTGTGTTTTTAGAGACTTGAGTTTAGAAAACATGGCAATATAATTAAATCCTGCTCATGGCTGTTGCAGAGAATAGGAATTGTTGTCCATTGTTGCATAGGCTTTTTTCTATTTTAAATTTATTTCCATAGTAGCATTAGAAAGGGTTGTTGCAAACTACTTATATTTGTGACTTTTCAAAATCATTGTAGTCATCTTTCTGGGCTGTATTTTCTTAATTAGTGCGAGCTCTTTGAGGACTTGCACAGGGTTGATTAATTGTCTCAAGTCCCTAGCATAGCAGCAGCACAGAGTAGAAGCTACTAAAACTTATTTCAAAATAAAATGTATAATATTTATTTTGGAAAGAAGAAAAATAAATGCATCATTTAACACAATTCAAGAATTTAGTATTCTTTTCTTATCAGTGTCTGATTTTATGTTACTTTTAATTCCTTTAGCATACATTTTGAAAGTAACAAATTTCTTTGTAAATTGAGAAACATTCTTAGCTCTCATTTAACAAAATAGTTAAGTGATTCACTTGTTATCACTTACAAAGAATAGACATGTCACTTTATTATATAGCATAAGAACAATTATTCTAAGTTAGTAAAAAATATGATGTGAATTTGTGATCTTAGGAAAATACAGAAAAAGAAAATCAACACCAGAGTTTATTTTCTCCTACTTCTTTAACTTTCATGTCAAGGTAATTAGATACCTTTTTCCAGTCCTTTGGATACTGAAGCAAAATGATATTTGACACACAAAGAGCACCTAATGAAATCTATCCCCCATATAATGCTACAAGTAAGTTATGTTGATCTATGATGAAACCAGGAAGTAATGACTTGTGATTTTAAACCACTCACCTTATTCCTCTTCTCCTTTTTTATTTATTTAATTTTTTTTTTGACAGAAGGGCCTGGTGCTGACCACAGCTGATAACTTTTATTTAAAAAAAAAAATAATAAAGGGCTTTTCATGTAGAGTGGGAAGGAAGGTTGGGGGTTGTTTGTAATTTGGAAGCCAAATTCACACAGTGACAACCTGCAGGGGGTGTGCACCACCCCTGAGGACTCAAGGGACCCTTTTCAGCCTGAAATGTGTCAGTTGGAAATGCTTCCTGTCTCACAGGAGTCCTCCTGCTATAGGCTGAGTAGGATACAGACAACATGGCGAGTCTAAAGTGATCAATACAAATAAATATAGATAGCAGATTCAAGTGTCAAGATTATCCCAGAGCAAGAGTTCATTTTTGCTTCCTCAGCTCTTCTCTTTTAAAAGGAGCTCAGTCAGGAAGCTCATTGCAGGTTCTTCTAGACTTGTGGGTGACCCAGCAAGCTTTTCATGACCCAGCTGGGGTGCAGGGGTCATTGGGGTCCACAGCCAGCAAGTCTCCATCAAGTCCAGCAAACTAGTTGCTCTTGGTTGCTGGCACTGCGTGAGTTTGTGTTGGAGCGCAAGTTTTGTAGTATGGGGTCCTTTTAGTCTCACTCCAGTGTTGGCTTCCTGCGGTGTCTCAGGGCAGATATCTGAGGTCCTAAAGGCACGAGGATACAGTGAAGTTTGCAAGGCAGCACACCCTTGTGAGCTGGTAGAAGTCGAGCAGCTGGATAAAGTCAGACAACCAAAATGAGAATGTTCCCCTCATCTGGGGTGAAGAAGATCTACCCCTCATCCTCATAAGGTATGAGCTGGAAAGTTTTAATCTTCCAGTGATGGATTACATAGTGTGAGAAGAAAGGCCTTTGGGTTAGTCTGTCATAGAGGAGGAACGGCCTGTGCACCAAGCCCCAATGTCTAATCATCCTGTGCCATTGCCCGCTGGTGCCCCTGCAGTGG
Organism: Ctenomys sociabilis; assembly: GCA_004027165.1. Classification (NCBI taxonomy): domain Eukaryota; kingdom Metazoa; phylum Chordata; class Mammalia; order Rodentia; family Ctenomyidae; genus Ctenomys; species Ctenomys sociabilis. The sequence goes on from PVKA01010439.1 coordinate 56,813, forward strand.
GACCAGTGCTGGGTCCTGTGAATCACTGTGGAGGGGATGAGAGTGAGGGGACTTCAGCTGCCCAGAACCTTCATCGAACTGCTTCGCTTCTGCAGGGAAAGGCCTTCTTCTCAGCGGCTGCTCTGGGCTCCAGCTGGCTTATCTATCACTCCTCCTGTCTGCCCAAGAAATCCATGGCCACAGAGACTTCTCAGAGCCATTGCTCTCTGGTGTGGAGAAGGGAGAAAGTACAGCTTCTCTCTACAAAGGGACCCAGTAGTTCTGGTGGAGGAGCAGTCTGTTCTTGGGGATCCTGAACGTGTCTTTTGCATGGGCAGCTCTGCCTTTGGGGCAAATTTTTTAATTATTTAATTTTAATTATTAAAGAGTAAAAAATAGTATTAAAAGAGAAAAACTACAAATGATAATTTCACTAAGGAAAATCATACAAATATCACACTATTGGTTGTATTACATAGTGTTGTCTTCAAATTAGTTGCTCATGTTACCAAATATTTGCATGCGAAATTGAAAGAAGAAAGGAATATATAAGAAATTAAGAAGAGAAAAAGGAAACAACACAAATTAAGCACCAACCACTCCCTTCCATAAAATAGCAGAAATCCAAAGTACAGTTGTACATGCACACACACACACACACACACACACACACACACACACACACACACACACATCCTTTTAGCAAATCAGTCTATTTGCCTTTGCTTACTTGTAGAATAGCTCAAGATTTAATCATGACACAATGAACTGTGTTTATTTGTAAGGGAGAAGGAAAGTGATTGAGTTTAATGGCAATGAAATTTTTGTTAAAAGAAAAGCAATAATGTGTTTTATCTAAATTTACTTGTTTAAAAGAAAAATGGAAGGTTTTGAGGGGAAGTCATCAACATTAATAGACAATTGGAAATCCCTAATTTGAAATCCTTTTTTTCTAAATTAAACAGTAAGAAATGGTGCAGGGCAGCAGAGAGAAATGCTTGTGAAGTCACTTTAATGCTACATAATACATTTCTGTTATTTATGGGGTCTTGAGTAATTTGCTTAATTTTGTTGATCTTCACCAAGTGTTGCTACTCCTTTGGTAAATGTTTTACTCCTGTAAGAATTGTTACTATCTGTTTTGTTACATTTGACAAGTGGGTGCACTGGCTGTAATCCACCTCTCTTTGGACACTTTGGATCACAATATAATGACCTTGTCTGAGTCCTAGTGCTATTTTTTGTGACCCTTTCACATAATCTTCCAGGATAAAATTTTTAGAGAGAAACTCTTATTTGGCATGCTGAATCTTCCAAAGACATACAGTTGGCATTGTGAACAGGCCAGCCCTCATCTAGGCTGAAGAATTCTTCTAAACCTGGTCTTTAGTTATCCCTTAGTGCTTCAGTGTATCACTTTCCATGGTAGTTATAGGCTTACATGGAATCACTGGAATTACATGGCATTTCATTCTGTACCATGTCACTTGCTGTTTCCTTGCCTTATGAAGTGCCTTTGTCATTTATTGCATAAAACCATTTTTTAAATTCTTTAATTATCAATCTAGACATCATTTTGGATGTGATATGTACTCTGGCCCCCTTCAGAAAGATTAGGTAAGTGGCAAAATAGAATCTAGTCTTATAGTTGTAAATGGAACCTACTTTGAAGGTCTGTTCTCATAATTTTTTGCTAAATGGATGCTCATTTTATTGTTATTATTAATTAACACATCTTTACAATTATTTCCTGATGTCTTTCTTCTTATGAGACCATAAGATTTTTCCATGGTTTGATATTTTGTCTTTATTTTGTTATGTAATAGCGTATTTTTCAACACAGGCCTAAAATCTATGCTACTTGTAGGCATCCAACTGGTCTCTGTGCTATCGGTTTTACCCAGTGTGGATATTTCTAAAAAAAAAAAAAGCAATACCAAACAACTGAAAAAACAAATTCCCATTTCATTCGACTCAGCTATTCCCTTTTTAGGTTTCTTCCAAGAGCTACACGGGCATGTCACAGGAATACATGCATACCAGTGTTTGCAGCAGCTCGATGAATAGCAGCTAAGTCTTGGAAACAGTTTATTGGCCACCAACACATAAACTGACAAAAGAAAAATGAGGTAGAGGGCCAGCCAAATAGCTCAGGGGATTAAAATTCCTGTAAGCAGGTGCAGGGGCCGGGGGTTTGACCCCAGGCCTGCTGTGCCAGCCCTGCCCCTGGGGCACGCTGAGAGGGCAGTTGAGACTGTGCGTGGTGGCACATGCCTGTAATCCCAGCTCTTGGGAAGCTGTAAACAGGTGGATCACTACGAGTCCAATCTACTGGTGAGAGTCTGGACCCCCTGTGGACCTTTCCCTAAAATACAGGACAAATAAATAAATAAATAAATAGTGAGGTAGATACATAATGCAGTACTACTTGGCTATAAAGAAGGGTAAATTTGAGACACTTGTAAGAAAATGGATGTGTCTTGAAAATGAAGTGGTAAGTGAAGACATCAGGTGCACATGCTTAATTACTGTATGTTTTCTGCCATCTGAGTAATCTAAGGTAAAATTCAAGAACAAAATAAAAGACTAATGAAAGGAAACTGGGAGATCTTTGTACATGGGAAGCAGATGAAGCCAACATCACCTGTAGGGAAAGGGGGCAGGGAGGAGATTCGAATGATTTAACCTATGTCATATGCAAGCTCTAACTACCCAGAAAGGATGTGATCTTATGCTGTGAACATGGGCTGAAATAATACAATGATGAGAAGGGGAATGGGGGCTTAGAGACAGAGGGAGAGAAATGGATGAGGAAAAGAAGGGGAATACAAAGAATCAAGATACATTCAGCACAAGTGCCTACTCCCTCTGATGCATTCAGTGTTATGCGCTGCAAGTGTATGCTCATTATCACATTACACAATGAGTGCTTCCACCAAGTGCCATCCAAAGGAAAGACAGGAAGAGGAAATATGGACTGCTGTCACCAGCTGTACACACCTGGTCTGCACTATATGACTTCTGCTTGTTCCCCAAAGTCAAAACAACCATGAAAGTTAAATGTTTCAACTAGATTTGGGGCATACACCAGCCAGGCCAGACAGACAGACAGACAGACACACACACACATACACACAAACACACACACATACACTCCCAGAACTGTGTTAGAAAGAGACAAGAACAATGATGTCTTCTTTGATATTTTAAAAATTTAGACAATCATCATGGTTTCAGTCATACCAACGGTAATTATGTATTCCTCCTAATGTATCATGCGTGAGTGGAAGCTACATTCAGGGGGAATGCAAAAATAAAAATTAATCAGAGCAATGAGAAAGGTGTAGAGACAAAGGAATTGGAATATATCTTAAATAAAGGGGTCTGGTAATGCCTCAAAAAGCATGTGAATACAAACCCCAGGGGAAGAGACAGTGATCCCTATAGGCAAAACCAGTGTTGTAGGCAGGAAAGTTAGATAAAAATATTCTAGGCAGTCAGACAGGGCCAGGCTCTCAAGGAGACAAGATGGAAGACAAGGAGACTTTACAACTGGGAGGAGACAGACGCTCCCTGTGGGCCAGATCTCAAGGCCAAGACAAAAGAGGAAATAAACACAGCTACATACCTCCCTAGGGAGAGGCATCAGGGATTAATATTCAAAATAGGTATCAATCACCTTGAAAGAGCCCAAATGAGTCACTAGCCCAACCCCCAACATAAAGAGACCCTGTCCCATATTCATGCCTGCTTATTACGTGACTGGCTTCTCCATTTGGTACTGGATTTAATCAATTTTACCTGAGCAATGGTGCTTATAATCTCATTGGTTAACCATAATTTTGTCCCACCTCATGCCCAACTAAGCGAGTTTCCCATGTCTTCTCCACCACCTTAGACCCATCTCACTGTACGGTTTTCTTCTATACAATCCCTGGAAGAGACAGCTTCCCGAGGACCACCCACTCAGGAACCCGCTCCTGTCCCTCTCTTGGACAGGAGCTTTCTTTCCCTCAATAAATCTACTCTACTCATAACCTCTGTTTGTTCCTAAAATTCATTCTTCAGTTTTAGAGAACACGAACTCCTCCAGGTCAGGTTGGGAGATCATTTTTCCCTATGTCATTTGGAGGTACCCTATATCCATTTGGAGGTACCCTATATCCATTTGGAGGTACCCTATATCCATTTGGAGGTTACCCACTGAAGATCAGTTTTTCTCCATGTATCATTAGCAAGACTTGACACAGACAAAACTGTGAGTTTAGACTAGGATACAAGCTCTGTGGAGGGTTTGTGTCTCATACTTCAAAAAGCATGCAGGAGGCCACTGTGCCTGAGAATGAGCAAGGGGTAGAGCCACGGGAGCACAGGCTGCAGAAGTAATTGGTCAGGGGCATAATGGTTGCAGTGTTTTAGAGTATAATAAGAACTTCCCTTTTCTATTCTTTTGTTTCTCTTTTAAAATAATGTGAGGAACATTTGAAGGATTTTGGCCAGGAAAGTGTCATGTCTCACTTCTGCTATAAAAGGATTTTTGTGATAGGAATTAAGAGTAGAATGGATTTAGGGCAAATGGTGACCTTCATAGACTTTTGCAGTAACCTAGGAAAAAGTCATGGGTGGATTGGGCCAGGATGATAAAAGAGTTGGTATGTGGCTCAGCAAATGTCACATTCTAACTCTATTGTGTGTGTGTGGAGGGAGTGTGAGCACACACGTGTATATTTGCCCCAAACATTATGCCCCGGACCAATCACTTCTGCACTCTTTACTCCTGAGGCTCTGTGCCTTGCTAATTCTCCTGGGGCACAGTGTCCTCCCATTGTTCCTTGGACTATGAAACATGCGATATAGTAACTAGAAATTGTGTGTGCTTCTAGGAATCAAACCCAATCCATGACCTGCACACAGTCGAGCTACCACTGATCTACTCCCCTGGTCTGGTGTGATGGGATCCAGTAGGACTTTTAGATGACTTCAGTTTGGCTGATGAAACACAACCAAACATTCTCTTTGCATGCTAAGCTTTAAAGATTTTTTTTTTTTAATGTAAAATTGCGAATAAAAGTCTAAACATATGGGACAGTTCCATTAGAAGCCTGTAACATGGAAATTCTTGTCTTCTTTTTATGTATTTAGTGCAGGATCTGTAGGGTCTCACTACACAGACCAGACTTGTAGTGATCCTTCCTGCTTTTCAGCCTCCCAAGCACCAGGATTACAGGAGGCGCCACCATGCCCAGTGCGCCCTGGGGACAGGGCCAGTATGACAAGCTAGGGAATCAAACTCCGGGCCCCTGTATGTACCTGAACACGCACTTTAATCTTCAGCGCTATCTGGGTGGCTCTCTTGGCATTTTATGTAAGACTATTTTAGTTAAAAAAAAATTAGCCTTATAAAATCAGGAATAGTAATAATAAGAATTAAAAAATATTTCTACACATACATACACAGAAATGCACATAAACATGTAGTTTTCCTTTTATAATGGTTGAATTTAAATTCATTGATATAAAAACGATATTAATTCAGTAGAAACTGTTATTTAAATTTTAAGTTTTGATCCGAATGGGAACGATGCTGGATAAGGATAGTGAACAGAAGATCAGTTACCTACTATCTCATAAGGGTTGTTAACTGGTACTGTACAGTGTGTGGTATTTCTAAACTATGATGCTTAGTAGGTGAGAATACTAAACACCTTCATGACTTCCAGTATTTTTAGCTTATGACATTTATGAGCACATAACCTTTTGTGAGCTCTGAAGTGCTCTATATACCTACACTCTTAGTTTTCTGTGAAGGAGGAAAAAATAGCTGGCATAATAATAAGTTTATTTTTAATTTTAATTCAAAAATTGCTATTATAACACAGAGGTTTGTAAATATTTAATACATAATATGATATAGTAAATTTAGAACTTTAGCATTGTATTTTACAGCCTAGAATTTTATATCTGCATACATTTTGAATTATAAATCAGGAGAATTTTAATTACTCTAACTTAGGGTTTAAAGCCCAAAGTCATATACAGTTAAGATGCTAAGGAGCAAGTCTGCTCTTTTATAAATCATGCATGCTATTCCATATAATTCAAAATCCAACTTTGCTACATTACTCTCATGCAAAATTTAAAAAAAAATAATGTGGAAAATTACATAATTTAAATTAAGGAATATTAGTTGATTTTCTTAAAGGGATTCAGCCAAAGTGGAGAGAAATTTATCTCTGTATATATGTGGGTAACTGTTTTACTTTTAGTACAATTCTGCTAAATTAAACTAAAATTTTAGTTCTTTAGTTCCTGATAGCCAGGTAGAAACACAAAGCACTATTGGCTATGTCTGTCTTATTAGCTAATAAAAGGTGATTAAAAGAAAGCTATTTAAATCCATAACCATATTGACATTACTGAACTTAGTGAAGAAAACATTGCATTACTTTTTGAATAACCAGTTTTAAATTTCACCAAATGGTACTCTTTCAAACATATTTTTAGTGTTAATTGATACATAATAATGGGTTCTGTTATGGATGTCTTAATTACATTTCCCTTGTTGATGAGACAAAATGCCTGACACCCAATGTTAAAGGATTTCAGTTCATAATCAGCTGGCTGCATAGCAAAGTGGCACGCAGACAGGCAGTGCAGACGACATATTGTTGCTCGGAGAGGGTGGTAGGTAACAAAGCAAACAAAAGGTCCCAGCAGCTTTTTATACCTTTTATATTCTATTTAGGCCATCAGGATTAGGGTGATAGGATTATACAGTGGACTGATTCAACACTCACTCTTAATCCCAACATCACAAACTCTAGATGAAGCCACTTGTGAAATAGCCCCGCCTATGACTGCAGCAGGCTTTGGAGGGTCACCTAGGCAAAAACCATACATTTCTGCCCCTAAGGACTCATATATATCCCTTTATGCAAAAGGCAATTAGCTCATCTCTAAGGAATTGGCAAAGTCCTAACAGTTTCACCACTGGAGAAATATCCAAGTCCAAAATCTCCTTGAGATTTAAGGAAAACTCTTAGCTGCAAGCTCCCCTACAAATGAAAAGGAAATTAACTCTTCCAACATATAAAGGCACAAGGTAAATTCTACCATCCCAAGGGCAAAAATAAAAGGATAGAAAGGAACAGGATAAGAGCAAGGCCAAAACTCAGCATGGCAAACAGTAAGTCCTATAGTTCCATGTCCAGTATCAGTGCAATCCTCTGCAAGATGTGAACTCCCAGGGGTTTGGGTGTCTTCCTCCCCTGTGGTGTGGCTGATGGTCATAGCTCCCAAAGCTTCTTTCCTGGGCCACTTCTGTTCCCTCCTCTCAGTTTTTCTTCTATGATCCATGTCTTGACTTCTCCAAACTTTTCGGGTCTCCACTGCACCTTCAGCTTCACACTCACAGCTTCACACACTGCCCATGCAGGTTTTATTTTTTTATTTTTTATTTTTTTCATTTATTTTTATTTTATTAAAATACAAATGTCAATCAGACAGTTTCAAGACACCTTAACCATACAGATTTGATGAATTAATACATTGCAAACTGTTTTCATAACGTTTTGGTATTGTACAAGGTGCATACATGATATTATATTTACAGATATTATTTTAGCAGATATCTCTTATCAGTGAATTAAGAGT